>VZTO01020381.1:0-21389 GCA_013400615.1 Syrrhaptes paradoxus
ACTCTGGTGAAGTTCCCGCAGAAAAGGGGAAATCTAACCCTCATTTTTAAACAAGGAAATAAAGAAGACCCGGGAAACTACAGACTGGTCAGTCTCACCTCTGTGTCTGGCAAGATCATGGAGCAAATCCTCCTAGAATCTATGCTAAGGCACTTGGAAAACAAGCAGGTGGTTGGTGACAACCAACACGGCTTTACCAAGGGAAAATCATGGCTGACAAATTTGGTGGCCTTCTACAACAGGGCTACAGCGCTGGTGGATAGAGGAACGTCAACAGATATTATCTACCTGGACTTGTGCAAAGCTTTTGACACAGTCCCACATGACATCCTTGTCTCTAAGTTGGAGGGACATGGATTTGACGGAAGGACCACTCGCTGGATAAGGAACTGGCTAGACGGCCGCACTCAAAGAGTGGTGGTCAATGGCTCAATGTCCGAGTGGAGACCAGTGACAAGGGGTGTTCCACAGGGGTCAGTACTGGGACCAGTGTTGTTTAACATCTTTGTTGGAGACATGGACAGTGGGATGGAGTGCACCCTCAGCAAGTTTGCTGATGACACCAAGCTGTGTGGTGTGGTGGACACGCTGGAGGGAAGGGATGCCATCCAGAGGGACCTTGACAGGCTGGAGAGGTGGGCCCATGCAAACCTCATGAAATTTAACAAGGCCAAGTGCAAGGTCCTGCACGTGGGTCGAGGCAATCCCAAGCACAAATACAGGCTGGGCAGAGAATGGATAGAGAGCAGCTCTGAGGAGAAGGACTTGGGGGTATTGGTGGATGAGAAGCTCAACATGAGCCGGCAGTGTGCGCTTGCAGCCCAGAAAGCCAACCGTGTCCTGGGCTGCATCAAGAGAAGCATTAGCAGCAGGTCAAGGGAGGTGATTCTCCCCCTCTACTCTGCTCTCGTGAGACCCCACCTGGAGTACTGTGTTCAGATGTGGGGCCCCCAACATAAAAAAGACATGGACCTGTTGGAGAGAGTCCAGAGGAGAGCCACAAAATTAATCAGAGGGCTGGAGCACCTCCCCTATGAGGACAGGCTGAAAGAGTTGGGGTTGTTCAGCCTGGAGAAGAGAAGGCTCCGAGGAGACTTAATAGCAGCCTTCCAGTACCTGAAGGGGGCCTACAGGAGAGATGGGGAGGCACTCTTTATCAGGGAGTGTAGTGAGAGAACAAGGGGTAACGGGTATAAGCTAAAAGAGGGTAAATTTAGACTAGACATTAGGAAGAAATTTTTCACTATGAGGGTGGTGAGACACTGGAACAGGTTGCCCAGGGAGGTTGTGGATGCCCCATCCCTGGAGGTGTTCAAGGCCAGGCTGGATGAGGCTTTGAGCAACCTGGTCTAGTGGAGGGTGTCCCTGCCCATGGCAGGGGGGTTGGAACTTGATGATCTTTAAGGTCCTTTCCAACCAAAACCATTCTGTGATTCTATGATTCTATGATCAGCCTTCTCCTCAGCCCAAATCCAAAACACAGCCTCTTACTAGCTACTATGAAGAAAGTTAACTCTGTCCCAGCTGAAACCACACCAGCTTGAATTCTTCTCTTGGTCAGACAAGCAGGTTTCAACATCTTCTCCAATTTTGGCAGATGTATATCCACATAAAGTGTTAATGGTGTCCCTTTTTTCAGCCCTTGCAGGTATAGCACAAGTGTTGGTAGTAGAGTTTCTGATCTGACGTGGATCAGCAGATTAAGCTATGAGTCAGTCCAATGCATAGAAAACAAACAGACCTAATCCAGAGGACACTATTTTGGTGCCAAGTAGCAGTGAGCAAGAGCAGGTGTCCAAACCATTGTAAGAATTAATTCCTCAGGCAAACCATTGGAGTTTAGAAGTAAGTAGGCCTTGATTTTGGCAGTCATGCTTACCAGATGATGACACAAAGAAGTATCAAGAACACGGGCTAGGTTTCAGTGGGCACTTTTCTAGGGCAAGATATTAATTTCATAATGCCTCAACAAATCAAATGTGAAAGATGCACAAAACTGTCCATTTACAATATTGGTTTATGACAGCAGTTGCCAGGGACCAGCAAGAGTGGGCTGCTCCAGAAAGACTGTGAACCAGGAGGCAGGGGTAAAAGCAGAGCAGGCAGAGACAGCATCCTTACCAACAAGAGGCATAGTTCCACAACACCCAAGCAAGAAGAGCAGAGCGCAGGGGTAAAAGCAGAGCAGGCAGAGACAGCATCCTTACCAACAAGAGGCATAGTTCCACAACACCCAAGCAAGAAGAGCAGAGCAGGTCCAGTGACAGTAACAAGGTTCAGCCAAAAGTCATTAATCTGACAAGGCTGACAGAATTTTTGGGGAAAAAAGTCCCAACCTTTCACTTCCTAATGTGTAGGGTCCTTCAGAAATGTCTGTCTAATCAGAAAAAAAAAATGACCAGTGTTACACAGGTGCAAGTTTTTCACCTCAGCACAAAGTCCTTTTCGTCAGTATCAAGAAATTTTTATTTTCTCCTGGAAAATGTCCAGAAAGAACCTTCCTCATAAAGGGGAAAAGAATCATTGACACAATATTACTTGAATTTTCTAAATTTTATGATGTGATCCAAATCAGTAGAAGTATTAGATAAAAATGTGAGAAAGTCTGAAAAAAAAACATCCTTCAAATAAGACACAATTTCACCTTAACCTCTTGGGCCTTGTGCTTGAGTATGACTTGATTAGCAACATCCAAGAATGACTTTGGACAGAATGGTTTCTAAGTTCTGTTCCCAGTTGAGGATCATCACAATGTAGTACTAATGCAAATATGATAAATACATACAATATAAATCTGTTCTAGGACACAACAGACTGCATAGAAGAGAGCTGAGAGGACCAGATGGTGTTTTTGCAAGGTTGATCACTTTGAAAGGTGATTAAAAAAAAAATGAGTGATACTTTTAGAATAAAGTTGGTTATTCAAATGAGGTTTTAAATTCAGTTATATACGAAGCTTTCCTTTGTGGCACTGAACAAGCCCTTTGCAGTGATTATACAGGCTATGTTAATCAAATACTAACACTAGCCATCCCCTGGTATGCAGAGTGACAGACGCATTCCCCCACAATTTGCTGTAGAAGAATGAAAGTGTATTTCAGTCTCCTTACGAATGAAGAGCCCTCAGATGAGCCTCGGAAGTTTCTCTTATTGCAGAGAGTTCGCAGAATGGACACAACAGGCTTTTCACTTTTTGTTTTCTTAATTTAGAAAAAACAGTGTGTTTTAGAAGTATGAAAAGTGCTAGCTTTCATGAGTCTATTCTTAGCATTGTCATTGTTATACTCCATCTCACATTTTAAATTTGTGTCTTTCATCACATGTGATTTTACCCTAGATTATAAACAATGGAATAAATGTTATGTAGTTTACCACAGAGGCACGTACATGGATCATAACTGTGGTCTCTTCGGGCTACCATCAATAGCCATTTTTAAAAGCTGTTATTAAAAAAAAAAAATTGAAAGTAATTGAGCTTTCTGCTTCACCTAAAGACTCAGTTTACTAATTCAGAAGTCTCAAATAAACCAATGCAATGATTTACTGCTGAAGATCCCAGTATCAACTCTATTAGTTAAGATGGCAGCCTTTGAAACACAAATAGTTCTTTTGTTGCTCATAGCTGACTGATACGGAACAAGTGGAAATATCTGATGATTTTTCATTTGGGTGTTTTTGCTACTTTGAGAACTCTGTGTGATATAGAATTACATGAGTCAGAGGAGGAGGATAAACATTTGCAAAAGTAGCCAAGGAAAAGCATAATTGTATGACTTCTGGGTACAATACATTTATACCAATATGTTTAAAAGAACACCGCAGTGAATTCTACACAGCAAAATAAGAGGAAGTAGAAAGAGACAAGTTACTTAGTAATTTCTTTTTACAGTGTTATACACTGAGACTTGCTACACCTTAGAGCAGGCAACAAATTTTATAATCAAAACATTAAAGAAGTCCTACACCTACATAGGACACTTCCCGAGTTAATCTTCTGGATGGCTCTGTGAGGTCTGTGATTAGAATCCCAAAAATTCTAATGCAGACTGACACAGAATTATTTTATTTACAACAGGCATGACAAAGAATAAAGCTTTTCCCTCCAAAAAAATCTGAAGGAATTGTCCCCAAAAATGTTGGATAAATCAAAGAATGCTACCTTTAAATGGCCCAAATTGTTAATATTAATGAGACCGCAATTGACACTGAAGCAGTTACCTTGATCACATCCACCAATAAAGAAAAGACAAAACATCTGCCTTAGCACAGCCATTTTCTGAGATAAAGCAAGCTGCTTGGATTCAGAATTTTTCAACATCATTTAATTGCATAACTGTACAATAATTACAGGAAGATTGATTTAAGATAAGTGAGTTTAAGTTTAATAAACTATTAAAGATAACACACTCCTTCAGTACCTCTGTACTATCAATTCTGTCTATACAAGTACTGAAATGATGCACTTAATTTACTTTAACCTCCTTACTCATTAATTTATATGTTCTCACACTTAAATGTTTCTCTAGTATGAACCCTATGCATGTTAGAAGAATTTTCTGAGTTCAGACATTTTCAGAAGATTAAAGCATTGCTAGAGTACTATTGCTATTGATATAAAGCTAAATAATTAAAACTTTCCCACAAGCAAACACAAGATCCTTGAAAAGTGGCTTTAATACAATTTCCTGTTCTTTTTTGTTACAGCTTTCTGAGAAAGAGGCATTTTAATATAGTATTTTCAAGTTTAAATTTAATCCTACCAAATTATGGGGAAGTTAGGGAGGCATTAACAGCTGTTTGATATAAATCTGTATGATTATTCTGGACGTGATTTTTGCTTTGAAAAAGCTGCTATTACTGTGAAATAGCTAAGACAACAGTTAACAAACTAATAATATTTATATGGCTTCCTTAAAGAAAAAAAAATCATAGTCTTTAAGTTAGTAGTCAAGACTTTTACAACACTATACACTAAATAAGTCTTATCAGAAAAAAAAACAATTAAATGACCCATTAATTAATATGTGATTACATAGCTATAAATTGTATCCTAATGCATACACACAGGAGAATGCAGAGGCATTAGGTCTGTCTTTTCCAAGTGCTAAGTTCAACATGACGCTAGGAAACATTACTATGTTGCTTTGATAGTCTCAAAATCAGCAGTATCTTTAATATCACAACATTCACCAATTGATCTGCTTTCCTGTAGTTTCCGCCCCCCTCCCCCCTAGTAAAAAGTGTGACTATTATGGCCCCAGAATTTGGGGGGAAGGGGTGCAATGGTGTTTATAAATATATTGTGATATATAACCAAAAAACTTAAGAAATACAGCGATACCTGCTTTCATGCAATAATCTTGTTATATGTAAAGTTTGATGTAGCTGCTAGAGAAAGATATATACCTTTCAAGTGGTAAAATCAACTTCTAATGTAATACAATAGCATAATATAAAAATAAAATTGGAGTAAAGTATGTTTCAGAGCACCATATCCATTCAGATATAGTTAAGATGTGATTTTAGCCTGTAGTAAAATAAGGCTTATTTGTCAGGAATGTAAATTATACACAGAGTATCAAAATGAACACATGCAATGCACTTCAAAAATATATAGCGTGTTTATTTTAAACAGTATCATATTTAAACAGTATTGTATTTAAACAGTATCAGAGTGTTGAGAGACTATTATTATATTGATAGAATATCTATTAGTGTTTTATCAACAGCAAGCATTTATGGCAACACTATAAGTGATGCCCAGAAAATTGTTGCAAAAATATATTCCAGAGATTAACTTCAGGACCTTAACAGAACAATAATTTAGAAGCTTAGGTCCGGGAAGCTATTCCTGGCTTCTGCCAGATTAAAGCAACAACTGATACTGAGAAATCTTGGCAAAAGCCCAATACATTTACCAACTGCAGATAACTATGCATGATTTTGCCAATGTTTGTTGAAACAAACAGAGATCAATGTTTGTTTTCTTTTCTACTTTTCCTAAACATACAAATGTTCCAGGTCCATAACACTCTAGTGATTTCACTTTTCAAATATGAAGATTAAGTGATAAGTGATTAGGGTTAGTCAGACATTTTCTGCCAACACCCTTTTAATCAGAAAAATGCTCAACTAAAAAAAAAAAAAAGTGGGAGAGAGCATTTTAGCTGGTGCTGTTTTGCAGTGTAAATGGTTCTACTGTGCAGTGGGATGGAGTTTTAAATAAAAACAGGAAAAGATTTCTATACAATACAGTAGCCAGTGCTCAAGGAGTGCATAAGCACGTAAAAAGCCCAGCTTTAAATCTTCTTATTTAGAAAGATGATGGTTTAAATGCGCTTGGGGGCATAGGAATAATTTAATCACCAGACTTATTAAGTCTTTCATAAAAGGTGTCTCTCAAGCTCTCTTTTGGGGAAAATATTCTCCTTTTGCAAAAATAATGAAAAACAAAAAAAATAGTCAAGTAACTCTGTATTTTTGTGGTTAAAACATTCAGACTTCCATTTTGGATTATTCCACTTTTAAGTCTTAAGTCACTAAAAAGTGTTAAATTACACAGATAAAATTACACCTGCACTAGGAAAATGAGAGAGTACAAACTGAGAATAACCAGTAGCTGTTGGACAAACTATAGCAACAGTGATAACAGCAGGCTCTCTGTTTGAAAGCCCTCACTTAACAATAACCGAGACTTGATGTGGTCTGATGAATCTCAAATTCCTTTTCTACACAAGTGGAACAATTTTACTAGGACAGGCAGGGAATAGTATAAGAAAATTTTGCCCTTAGCTAGCGTATCAATCTCTCACTTTTTAGGCAAGGTGAGGTTCACCAGTCTTCTACACTCCAAGTTTTTTGTATTCTCTTGTCTGACACCTTTTTTTTCTTTTTTTTTTTTTACTGTAAGTATCACCCTTCCTCCCTGTTCACAATCACCACATTGTAACAGGATAGGGGAGCACAAAAAGCATGGCCACTGCACAAGGAAAAGAGACCAAGAACATCCACAGCACAGGCATGACAGTGCTCTTACCAACTGAGGGAAACTGTTCAGTGTGGTGATAATGGTGTCCACCAACAGTCCCAGACAAGGCAAGGAGATGAACCAGGCACAGGGTCTATCCAGTGAATCCACTTAGGAGCAACAGAAGACAAGACCAAAGACAGGGCTGGAGACAAGATATTGCATACATATGAGAGATCCATTCAGGAGACAAGCTACTTGCAGTACAGATCCAAGATCCATCCAGGAGACAGGACCAAAAACAGGACAGGTACATCTAAGCCACAGCCCAGACATGGGGGATAGATGATCAGTCCTCAGCTTAATTGAGGTTCCTGGGACCCAAGGCAGATGGTGTGAGTGGAAGGTGAGGCTGGTCAGGGCCATTAAGACCTATGGGTATGTTAAGAGCTCTGATAATCATAGCCTTTAAGCTTCTTTGTGCTACTACAATTTAGGAACTCAGCCAAACAGGTTCCTAGTCAACAAAATTAGCCTAAATGTACTATCAGGTTTCTTAGTTCAAGAATCAATATAGCATTGTATAGATACAAACATGACTTTTATTAGATCTGTTGTTAAGCTCCAAATGCATAGTTTGCTTGCTAGCCAAACTTCTGCTTTTGATAATACTGAGAACTCTTCAAGGAATGCTAAGCAAAAAGGGACTGAGCTTAGGCCCAAGGTTTGTCAGCATCCACAAGACAGTCTATGTTCTACTTCTGCTGGAATTCTCACGGGTAGTATTATCAGATTGGCTTCTATTCAAAGCACAGCCAAAAAACTGGGAGAGGAATTGAATTACTAGTAACATATAAATTTATGAGCTTGTTAAAAAAATTGTTGCAGCTGTCTACTTGGACAGTAGAGAGAAAGAAAGCAGCAAAATCATTTTTATTCTTCAACAGCAAACTGTTAGATGGCTATAATGTGAGCTCACTTCTTGTAAAAGATGTATAGAATGCAATGAAATGCTATTTAGAAATACCATAAAAATGCTCTTTTAAAAGAAGTTGATTTCCTTTCATGCCCAGCTGACTGATACTTTTTTGTTTATACACAGTGAAGAATTCATTACCTTTGGAATTATCTGTTGTTTTAACCCATCATGGGACAGAGAATGTAATCATGAAAAAATTCTGCATGCTGATAAGAATACAGAAAAAAAGAACAAAAATCTGCCCTTGATTTTCCAGCACAAGGCCTATCCAGTCCTCTGTCACATGCTTCCAAGTCTAACTATCACTTCCACCACTCAATATTTAGGACATTGGACGAAATATTTGTTTCAGAAATACGTCAAAGGCTACCAAGCCACCACAGCTAATAAATTCATAACTAAGACATAACATCATACACAGAGAAGACCGAGACAGGTCGTTTTTCTTCTTGCAAAATAGACCACTCTATCTCTCATCATACAGACAGAAAAAAAAAAAAGTAAAAGACAGAGGTTTACTTGACAAGAAATCAAGAGAAAGAGTTAGTATCATTTATTACGAAAATAAAAATATTTAAAAAAAAAATTCCTATCAAATTTTTACTCCTTTTATACTAAAATGTGGAACATTCTGACAATTTCCAGATAAAAAAGTACTTTTTCTGACAATTTGTAACTTTAATTTACAACTTCATGCATATTTCACTATATATTTCAAGAGTTCCATTATATCAGATATATGCCAATTTATTTACATTTACACCGGTTTTAAAACTATAACATTATAACAAAATAACCTTATAAATATTTGTCCTGGGTTAAGCAGAGGCAGAGTTAACTTTCTTCATAATAGCTAGCAAGAGGTTGTGGTTTGGATTTGTGCTGAGAAGAAAGATGATAAAAAGTGATGTTTACAGTTGTTGCCAGGATGTCAAGGTCTTTCAGCTTCCCTGGTTCCCGCAGACAGGGGAGGCGGGGCTGGGAGGGAACACAGCCTTGGATACTAGCCTAGGATTTGATCTTAGGTTCAGGTTGAAACTTAGAATAGCCAATAATCTATTCCATAACATAAATGTCATGCCCAGTATATAGGTGAGGACCCTCTGGAAGATTGGCCCTTTTTGTTCCGAGTCCCTTTGGTTTTCCAGATCTTTCTTGGCTCCAGATCATCTTGCTCCAGGTGGCCGATCTCCCAAGGCCTTCCCCGCCACAACCCAGTCAGCTCTCGGTCTCGGATGCTCAGACTGTTATCACCGTTCCGTGAGTTTCAGGACTCTCCTTACTCCAGGATCATTAGCCGGGAACAGGCTGAGCCTTTGGTCATCGGGTAGGGGGGCAGCATCACTGTGTATCACTCATTTGTATATTTGTATATAGTATTATTTTCAATATTATTGTAGTTTAGTTATTAAATTGTCCTTATCTCAACCCACGAGTCCTTTTACCCTTTACCCCTTTAATTTCTCCCCTATTCTCAGATGGGGGGAGCGGGGATTGTGTGAGTGGGTGTGTGGTTTGGTCCCCAGCCAAGGGCTAACCCATCACAATATTTTATCAAATCCTCTTAGGGTTACAGTAACTTCACTAATAATTTTTAAAAATAAACAAATCTCACAAATACCTTCTCAAAAGTTACCAAAATTGACACAAGTCTTCAGGTTTTTCTATTTCACTAACAGAAAACAAATTTCTTCATTTCATCTAATTTATAAAATCAAAGCCTGCTTTGTGCTAAAGGCATCTTTTTTCTATTATGCCTATATACAGAATTTTCGACAGAACAACTTTCTCGTGAACCTACTTCTCTTTAATCACAACAATTACCCAAAACTTTCACTTGTCAGAAATTGTCCTTTATGCTTCATAAAGCAAAAATTTTAAAGATATATATAATTATCTCTGCGTCCTCACCTTCCCAGAAAGATCTCAGATATGTCATTTTGAGCAAGACCAGACATCGATTAGTTCAGTATTTGGCACTACTGAGAGGAAAAAGCATCTGAGATGGGACCAAGGATTTCTAATACTGGATCTTTCACTAAAGTAGTAAGTTCTAATGTCATCAGACACAAAACTATTTTAAGAAGTACTAAGAGTTGGGCTGAAACATCTACCAGCTGTGCATGGGACCACACTCTGCAGGGATGAAAATGTTTCCCCTGAACTATCAAAAGAAATGTTCAGGAATAAAATGGAGAACAGATTAAAACAATTATAAAAGGAACCTGTTATTTCTTTACAGTCATTGGAAAGGTGATCATCACTTTAAAGGCCAAGCTTTGACTTTTTTGGTGAAAAACAGAAGAACAAAAGATAATTCAATGAGAACAGTGAGGTATGCATCAAAAGGGTAAATTCCTCCTTCAGTAACTCAAAAACATCAGTGTCCTTTTAAAAAAATGGAGGCAAGGAAAAGAGAAATGTATTTAGAAGATCAGAGGGCTCATTTCTATTCAGTTTGATTTTTATTTGTCCTGAATTATATACATCAAAAGTACATACCTCAAGCTTAAGAGAAAAAGAGAATAAGAAAGACAAAGCACTGAAATTAACATCAGGGGAACAGCACAAGAAACAACTTCAAGACCAATAAGTAGCTATGACTTTTTCTGTTGTAAAGATAAACATTTTGACCTTTTTAAAATATGACTTCTGGAATTGCAAGGGCAACATAATCAGGGCACTTTCAAAGGACACTGATTCAATGTAATAAACCGAAGAGTTCTCGAAGAGACGGAAAAAATGGAACTAATAAAATGTTGAGCCACGATTTACTTGTTTTTAATAATCTTGGCCATTTTAAATTCAAGTGTTAGAACACTGATAGGTTTCTGTATATTTGATAGAAAACTTAAAAACTTGTGCAATGGAAACTTTTTCCAGAGCCGTATGTGCAATGACATTGCAAATGTAAATGTAATGCTAATATGATCTTATTGCTAAGTATATATATAATCTTATTGTTATGTACACATATCTTATGTATATGAATGAAAACATTATATTTTTAGTGATGCAGTTCCAAGAAGTCCTTATATGTTATAGAAAACACATCAACAGAAAATACCATGCTGCTCTGAATAAAGCCCAGAAAACTTTAGCTTGTGTGAGAAAAATAGCATGCAATATGTCACCTATCTAAAAAAAACATAAAGCTGTCTGTGAGGCTGAGTTGAATAACAGCTGAGAGTATTTTCCTTTTCCCTGAGGCAAATGACGGATGATTTAGAAGAATCCTTTCTCACCCACTTACAAGTTGTTCCCTGAGTATATTCTTTGTTATGGAGAACTCTGAGCCAGCAGCTCCTGGGGGTCTGGGAACTGAGAGCCCCGGGGAATCCCCAGGCTGGGCAGCCAAGCAGGGCCTGGCAGCCAGGGCCTGTCGCACCACCTCAGCTGGGGAGCAGGGTAGCTGGGGGCAGCCCCAGCCCCTGGCAGCAGACACCTCTTTGGGGATGGGAGTGACTGAGGCTGGGCCAGGACATGGGCCCACAGGAGGCCTGGCTTGCAGGGCCCATGGCCGGGTAGGGCAGGGCTGTGGGATGTGGAGACCAGTCCTGCTGTGGCATCACTGGGGCAGGGACTGAAGGCCCCAAGAGTCTGAAATGGGGTCCTGGGCCATGGGCAGGGGTGCAAGGAGGCCCCAGGTGAGGCTAGGCAAGGCCAGTGAGGCCTGATAGTGTTCTCAGGGTCCCTGCACAATTAACGTGTAATTTTACATCCAAATAATCTATTAACCTAGCTTCTATTCTCTCTCTTTATGTCATAAAGCCCTTCTCATTACCCCTTATGATCGTCTTCTGAGTCTTTCCTTGTGACACCTTAGAGCAGTCAGGTCCATTGTGGCCATTTTACATATAGTGAAATCAGGCATAAATGTAGCTCTTGATTTTGCAGTTGGAAGCAAACATTGTTTGATGTTAGAACAAGTGCAAGTTCTGAGGTCGTTACTTAATGTGTTGTAAGTTGTTCAGGGGCTAACATCACATAAAGATTCAGCTGTTACTATATTTGTGAAATCTAACTTTTAATGTCTCTATCATAAAACAGAAGTCAATGCTTTGAATTAGGTAAGTAGTGTCATTATCTGGGCAGAGTTAAATATCTGAGAATTAAATCCACAAAGGCCAGAACAATGAGCAAGAAAGTACCTCTGTTATGCTGTAGAAAACACTTGAGACTCGGACTTGAGCATTCTCCTGATTAAAAGACAATAGAAGAAAAGATGCCCACCAGTGAGGTCCTCTTGTCCTTCTCTATCACCTTCTTTCTCCTGGCCCTTTTTCTTATTCTGCAGTAGAAAGGCTGATGTTATCTAATCTACCTAGGAGTTGTAGCAGTTCAGTTTTCACTCCTGCCTAGGAAGATCAGTGACAACTCCAAGAAAGGCATGGAAACTACAAAGCTAAAACAATTCTGCAGAGGGGAGTGAAGAATCTGGGGTCCCACCAGGAAGGACAAAGTTCAAATTCACCTATTTGCAGTGTTTCACAGTAAAAGTATAGGTTTCTTAGTATAGAAAAAAAATGAAGTACATTGTTCATTGGAGTCCTCACTGAAGCAAGGATAAGGTTTTAATTCATGCTCCAGTTATTTTAATGGGTTAAAAAAATAGCTTTCATTTGCAAATGTACTAATTCTGAAGTTTCTGTTCTTTTCAGGAACAGGTCTATTAATTCCCTCTTACCCTCGCTTTTTCTCTAGCCTCCAAAAACATTAACAAGAACACCTTAGATCCTCATCAACCTATCCAATTCAGAACAAACTGGCAATTCAAGCACTTCTCTGAGGGGTTCTTATTTCAGGCAGAAATACAATCAATGCCAAGTCTTTCACATTCTTGATAATGCTGTCATTGCTAAGATACTACACAAAAGAACTGTCCATTCTTCTGACTCTTTCTGGGACAAGAATACTGACACAGCTGTACTAGCTTCATCTGGGGTAGAGTTAATTTTCTTTGTAGTAGCTCGTATAGTGCTCTGTTTTAGAGCTATGACCAAAATAGTGTTGATAACACACTGATACTTTAGCTATTGCTGAACAGTTCTTACACACAGTCAAGTCCTTTTCTGTTTGTCAGACTGCTATGTCAGTGCACAAGAAGTTGTGAGGGAACACAGCCAGGACAGCTGACCCCAACTGACCAAAGGGATATTCCATGCCATATGATGCTCTTCTCAGCAATAAAATCTGGAAAGAAGACATTCAGAGTTACAGTGTTTGTTGTCCCAAGTAAACATTACATGTGATGGAGCCCTGCTTTCCTGGAAATGGCTGCCCACCTGCCTGCTGATGGGAAGTAGTGAATGAATTCTTTACTTTGCTTGGCTTGCTTGTGCAGCTTTTGCTTTACTTATTAATCTGTCTTTATCTCAACTCATGAGTTTTCTTACTTTTACCTCTCCGATTCTCTCCCCGATCCCACCGTGGGGGAGTGAGTGAATGGGTGTGTGGGACTTAGCTGCCTACTGGGTTTAACCCACAATACACAATTTGTTATTTGAGTAACATTGCCTGAGTAATGACATGAACAACTGTGTAAGTTTGGTGTAAATGAAAATCATTTCACTATCTAGTAGATATTCTGACTAATTAATAACAATTAGGAAATACTTAGGAAAATTATAGAAATTAATATTTAAAGTTGGCAAATTAAAGAATTTCATAGGAAAAACATTATGGAGAGGTTTTTCTTTCTACTACAGAAAACAAAGGAGCTGACTGATGAAAAAAGCATAGAGAAAAAGGATCAGTTCCCTCAACCTGCTGGCAATGCTCTTCCTAATACAGCCCAGGATAATTTACTTCATTATAAAATAAAAGGATATTAGTTTCTATCATCCTGTGACTCTATCATAGTTTTAGTATGACTGGTCAAAGATCGACCTAATGAGAGTCACAACTGCTACTGCTTTGTAATTCCCATCCAAACAGAAGGTCAACAAATTTATCTTGCAATGGTTGTTTTGGCATTCAGTTTACAGTTTCTTTTCCTTAATTTCCTGCCAATATTCTACCTACATCATCTTGTCCCACACTAAATTATTTCTCTCTGAATTAATATTTAAATTTGTTGTCTATTTGTAGCCTGTTAATTCTCCCTGCCCTTTAGCATTGCTGAGTCAATATATACATACTTTTTCCTTTTTATCTTTCCTCAGAAATCAATTCCTCCATCTCCTTGATATTTTTTTCTGTCCTCTGTACTTCACTCAGTTTATCAATTTTTTTTTTGCAACGTAGTATCTAATATGAAATGCAATATTCAAGATATATTCACTCCAGAACACCACAAAGAGTTGTTTCCTTGGTGGCTGAAACTGCACCAAACTCTTCGCTACCATCTGACCAATTTGTGTTCGTTATATTAGCTGCTAAACCATAATACACCTCCAAGGTCCTTCATAATAGATATATATCTCTACCTATTGTCTACCCCTATTTGACCAGGCTTATAGAATGATAGACTTATTTAGAGTGCCAGTGAAGGAATCCCTCAGAACCGAACACCACCAGTAATCAAGACAGAGCACAACAGAAACAGCCTTGTAAACACATTGCCTCTCTTATGCTATCTTTACAATTAAAGTTCATATCAAACGTTTTAGGTTTTGTAGTTTTCATCAACACTACAAAAGTTTCTTGAAGTTGTTAGTAGTGTAAGACCACTGAACATCCAATAGGTCATCAGGTTTATTTCCGCAGCTATCATAAGTTACATTCTCTGGTAACAACTTTATGGTTTAGCCGGGTTCATCTCAAGTGTGCAGCTCTCCTGTCTTACATTGCAAATTACTCATATTTTTAAGACAGGGATAAAAACTGCTACTTCTGTTTTGCAAATATGGGAATTAAATGTTCAAAGTCTATGAGATTTTTTATTACCTTAACGGTCTTTTCCAGCATCAATGAGGCTATGATTCTATAATTTTCTGCTGGACACAAACAATAAAATAGAGATTGACATCTCTGAGTTATAGAACTATGATTGCCTACTTTGTCTGTGCTAGATTTGCTATGCAAAAAATAAATTAATGAAAACTAATTTAAAAAATTAACCATGTTTTTCTTGTTTTCTGACACCACTTTACTTATTAAAAAATGTATGTGGTAAGATGCACAAATATTAATAGATATATTGATAAGGAAATTAAAACCAGCTCTAAACTACAATGCAGTTGTATTTTTTCTGTTAAAACTGCTCCTGTTAGAATTACACGACGGTAAGAAGTATCCTTTTAGCTGTCTACTAAATCATATTAGAAGACTCTGTATACCCATGCAGTCAGAATATATAATGTGAAGTGACTATCCTTAACCTCAATTTCTTCTGTGTCTTTGAAGTTAATGTAAAGAAGAAGAAAGTCTATAGAGTGATTATAATTAATCTGTATACCTGGCAGTACCACACACTTGCTGGCAGGACAAAGAATTTAAGGTTATACTCACAAAGAAAGAAAAAGGAAAGAAAAGCAGGAGGGGGGAGCGGACTTTTTTTTGCCAAACTCTTTTTTTTTTTTTTTTTGCCAAGCTCTATTTTTCTCTTTTTCAGTCTGAACAGAAATTTCAAAATATAAACCTTTTTTTTTCTTTTTAAAAAGGTCTCTGGTCTTTTTTTCCTTCTTGTTCAGTCAGCTTTAGCCCATCAAAAGGCTGTTTTATTATGTCAAAAGTGAACTTGCCATTTCTTTCTCTCCAGAAGCTTCTGTTTTCTTCATCTATCAGCTATGATGATAACACCAAATAATCCCTGTCATACCTCTAGGGTTGGAATTACCTTCTGTTTGCTTTCCTTTACTTGCCCTTCATGTGTAGGCTATTTTCAACTCTTAGGTAGACTGTAACATGCTAAGCCAACTCTGTTTCATGCAATCACTAAGATTATTTTGCTCATAATTTTGATATCACTCCCTCATCTTTTCTCTGCATTTCCCCAAACACTCAACTGCATCAAGATGGATTTCCTAGGATATACCTTTCTTTTCTCACACAGTTCTACTCTTTTTTACTTAAGCTTTCTATGTTGTATCATATCGTTCTCTTCTACTAAAATTTTGTTTCTTTTAGTTGCTATTCATTTTTGTCACAAAGTTGATTTCTGAGCATGTCTGCAAAGCTGTTCCAAGAGAGAAGATTCAACAACCTTTTTTTTTTGGTTACCTCTTTTACCATCATACTACCTTCTCAGTGAAAACTTTTTTTCTGATGTCCAGTCTGAACTTCATGCAACAATTTCAAGCTTCTGCCTTTTGTTATACCATCTTCCACTTTTACCTCTGTCGTATCTCTGTCAAGAAGTTGTGGGCTGGCATTTAGATTGCACTTCAGTCTTCTCTTCCATGTACTAAACAAACCCAGTTCTCTCAGTCTCTTTCTGCATGATTCTGTAAGTCTGTCTTCAAGTTTGTCAAGATCCTTTTGAATTGAATTCCAGACTCTGATGTGTTAGCTGTTCCCATTTTAGTATCACCCACAAATTTGCTGAAGATGTATTTTGATCTGTCATTGAGGTTGTTGGTGAAGATGTAGAATAATATTAACACAGTATCAAACACAGAAATACTCTACTTGTTACCAGCCACCAAATGGATATCAAGACATTGATTACTATCCTTAGACCCTCCTGATCTCCATTGAAATCTCTACCCATGAAGTTGTTCAGCCTAGAATTCTATTTTCAAGTAAATATGCTGCAAAAGAAAATGTCAAAAATCTTACCGCAGTCAAGGTGTATTTTATTCATTGCTCTCCCATTCTGCCCATGACCATTCAACGCTCTGTTGAAATCAATCAGGTTAGTTACTATGTTTTGCTTTATTAAAACCATGTCAGTTGTTCCTGGTTACCTTCTTGTATTGTACATGCTCAGAAGCGGTTTTCAAGTGGAAATTCTCCATGATCTTTCCAGGGACTGAGGTTAGACAGGCCTGTCTACAGTTTTCAGGTCTTTGTTGTTGTCTTAAAGACGTTCATAAAACTTCTTCCAGTTGCCAGGAACCCTGTCTTCTCCCATCAGTATGGTTTTTCATATATATGGACAGCAGCCTAACAGTAACATCAGCCAGCTCTTTTCAGTGAGTATCTAATTCATTTTTCCCCATTGTTAGTTGTACTTTTCCTGACATTTATATAATTATTGTTAATCTAAAACCAATAACATGACAGTAATTGAACTATCCAAGAGGAAAGAAGAGCAAAAGAGACCTTTTCCTGTAAAATAATGTGTTTTATTTAAGAGCACTACAGATCTGTTTAATGTGAACATTTGGCTTATTATTTTGTGACAGAAATTTAATTTACCAAAGATGTTCTGGAAAATTGAATTCAGACTTCCTCAGGAGAAGGTCCTAGTTTTTTATCCCAGCCTTATGCATTCTTCTGGGTCTAAAGAGAGTTTCACAATTTTAGATTTCAGAATTCTAGACATCACAAATTTCACATCAGTTCATAAATAGACTGGCATCTTTCTCAAGATGAAATGAATTCCTGAAGCACTGAGATAGTCCAAGTCATCACAAATGACTCACCATAACTGATTATAACCAACAGAAAACAGTGGAAAGGCAGATAGGATTAAACATATTATATATGCTTCTTTTGGTGAGTTCAGTCCTCTGAAAAAGTTATTTTTTAATGAAAGCCATTTACTTTCCACAGTTCAATTTGACAAAGCTAAACAAAGAGCTAGAGAAACTAGTGATGAACTTCTCAATATATGATTTGCTAACTTTCCCTTATGATAATTTTTGGCATTTCTAAGAGGAATGGAAAAATAAAGTGCACTAAACAGTGATAAAATACAAAATGGTCTATTGGTAGCATCAGTTCTGTTGCAGCCTTTCAGTATTAAATTTATTCCATTAGTTGCTAAGTAACTAACCTTTTAGGACCACAGAACTTAATTCCAAAACAAAGCAAAGTAAGTAAAATGTGAAGGGAAATTTCCAAGAGGAGGAAAATACTGTTGTTTTTCTCACAAAGTTATTCGTTTATACTTCAGTTGATTTTTTTTTCCTTCTCAATAAATACGGATTCTTAAAATATTGTTAATACCTTCATAGTTGATATGTTTGGACATGTGGAATTTTCACACTTCTTAGAGCACATATTTAAAGATAAAGCTTTCCAGTCTTAATTTTTCTGAAAAAGAGTTATAGTTCACTATGACAAAAGTCTACCAACTTTTTTGATTTAAAGAATTTAGAAGCTGAATATACTACAATACAGAAGCAAAAATGCTACAGTCCAATAATTGTGCCTCATTCGAAAAAATGGAAATGACAAGCTTTACAAATCATTCTCTATAAGGATTTTAAATTATAAAGAATTACTGGTAGTACTGCTGTGGCCAAACCCTTCCAGACATGTATCACAGTGTGAAAGAGATAGTGATATGCTTTGCTAGGCTGAGTAGGAGACATCCTTTCTGTAAGCAAGGATTTATTGATAATATTAAAGAAGCTTGGAATTTCAGCTTGCAAATAATTTGAATTTATTAATGAACACTATACAAACAAGGTCACAACTGAGAAAAGGTGACCAGAATCACAGATTCATAGAATCATTTGAGTTGGAAGGGACCATAGAGGTCACCTAGTCCAACCCCCCTGCAGCAAGCAGGGACATCTTCCACTAGCTCAGGTTGCCCAGAGCCCCATCCAACCTGACCTTGAATGTTTCCAGGGATGGGCAACCTGTTCCAGTGTTTCACCACCCAAAGCATAAAATATTTTTCCTTATATCTAGTCTAAATCTCTCTACTTTTAGTTTAAAAACATAACCCCTTGTCCTGTTGCTACAGACACTGTTAAAAAGTTTATCCCCATCTTTCTTATAAGCCCCCTTCAGGTACTGAAAGGCCACAATCAGGTCTCCTCAGAATCTTCTCCAAGCTGAACAACCCCAACTCTCTAAGCCTGTCCTCATAGGGAGGTGTTCCAGGCTTTTGATCGTTTTTGTGGCCCTCCTCTGGACCCACCCCAACAGATCCATGTCCTTCCTGTGCTGAGGGCTCCAGAGCTGGACACAGAACTCCAGGTGTTATCTCACCAGAGCAGAGGGGAAGAATCACCTCCCTTGACCTGTTGGTCAGGCTTCTTTTGATGCAGCCCAGGATATGTTTCGCTTTCTGGGCTGCAAGTGCAAATTGCCAACTCATGTCCAACCTCAAGGAGTGGGGCTCAGGAAGAGCCATTTTTAATAAGCATTAATAATGTCTACTTAGTTTGTTTATAACACGTTTCCTGAATGAAAAGACCATGCTAACTAGATAACATCATGACAATGCAGTCATCTGGTGATTTGATATCATAGTATTCAACTTGTGTGGTTTCTAAAGAATGAAATGAGTTCAATTCTTTTTAGCAGGCAAGTGGCTGTAAAGCCACAGATAGTTCCACTATATCCGCTTTCCTTTAGTGTGCTACAGGGTAGCAATCCGGTTTCTCTCATCAGATTTGATAGCATCAGTACATTGTTATCTGCTACAGCAGACAGTCTTCAGATGTGACTTCCCATATTGTGGGATTAAAGCCATACAACCAAAAATTTGCCAAGTATATCTTTGTAAATATTTAACTGGCCAGAATTTCAGCCACTTATGATATTTTTATGGGTCATTTAAAAAATGTCTTTCTACAGCAGATTTTCCAGAATTCATGCTCAATACTCAAACCACTCTGGCTAAACCTATAGGACCAATGCTTCAGAGCTAAATAGTTAACAAAATTAATTATGTCATAATATAGGGATATCAGATACATGAATGTGGCTACGTTAAGTCTCTGTGTACCCTCCATGAAAAAAAAAAGTTTAAAAAAATTCAAATCAGAATGTGTTTATGTAATAGAAAACTTACTTTTTTTCTCCTAGTAAACTTAACTTCCAGTTGTTTATTAAGAATTTTAAAAGTTACATCCTCTTCATTTTTTAATGGAGTTAGAACTGATAACTTGGGCAAATGCAGTTGTTGCAGTTCTCTTTAAGCTGTTGCATAAAGGTCCTAGAAGTCCTGTGCTGCAAGAATTCAAGCTGCTTCTTGGCACAAGGATGAATATCATGGTGAAAAGTACTAAGATAATTTAGAGACTGAAACACTAGGGGAAATTAAGCTAGTCTTTTTTTCACAATATCCTAATTTCCACTTAATGCACTGGCACTCCATCCAGGGGATGCACATGTGAAAAAAATCTCAATTCCTTCATCAAGTGGTTAAAAATTGAACCTCTTTTTGGTCTAATCTAAAAAAAATCCTAATCAGGTGGCTTGACAGAATGGTTCCTGACAAGGCATACTGACAGATATAATGAGAGAAAATTTAAATTAAAGCATGCTGAGGTAAGGAGCAGAGGTTGGGGAAACAATAATGTAGAGAGAATGATAATGAGCTGAAGATAAAGTTATTTAATGGACTTTAAGTCTTCTGAAATTGTGCAATGAGATGGGGTCAGAATATATTGTTATTTGCTATCAACTGAAGAAAAAAACCCTGCAATATTATATCATTCTAAGGTAGCTAAGTGAAAGCAAACAAGTGAGAGTCAAATATTTAAAAAGGGAAAAAAGGGAAATAATTCTGTCCTATCCTTTTTTTTCCTTTCCCTTCCTTATGCAAATTGTCTAATTAAACTGAAAGTGCTTCAGAGTAGGAACTTACTTTCTTGCATGACTGTAAATCATCTAACGCACTTCTGTGGATCCTACACAAATTTACTACAAAATGGCTTTAGTGACATTATTTAGGCTGATTAAGACAACTATATACAACATGAGAATAAACTCCCAACACCTTTGAAGGCAATAACAAGATTTTTACCTCGAGACAAACTTTCAGTCCAAATATGAAAATTTTTTTTAAATGGGCATGCACACCCCATAATATATGTGTTCTTAAACATTTATGTCTTTTTCTGAATGTAAATCTGTACAAAAATCTAATTGTTTTATTCTGAAGAACAAATTCAAATGAAAGGATGTAAGTCCTTAAGGCTTGAATTACAAAAAATTCACCTTTAGGGAAAGGCACTGTGCTGTCAACCTAAAATAGTATCTCTGAGCAGAACTAGTAAAGCTGCACAGTCTCTAAGATAGATGAAATTCAAGAAAGTCCTTCATTTTAATATTGCTTCTATAGAATATAATCCTAGGCAGCATTTTTTTCTAGAGAGTAGGCATTTTGTTTTTTTTTTCTTTTTATGTGGAATCAATTGTGAAGCGCTTGTCATTTCCTTTCAGCATACATGGAGCCTAGGTGTTTGACCCAACATTTAGGAATGGTCAGTCCCTTTTTGGATGAAATCTTCAGCACCTACTGATACATCAATCACAAAAACAAATACAAACCTTTTCAGATACAGGTCTAGGCTTTTCATTAACTGAACTAGGGAAAGTCAGGAAAAATTTTTACCTCATCACCTTCATCTAGACATCCATAAATCCATG
>VZTO01020382.1:0-17391 GCA_013400615.1 Syrrhaptes paradoxus
CAAAGAAGCGATTTTTTTTTTTTGTAATGAGACTCATTTCTCATTTCTTTTTTGAGGGGTTCACTTCCACACTGTGGGAGAAGGATTTATTTGGTCAGTACAAAAAAACAATAAGCTGACACAACTTTTTTTCTGGATGTAAGTCCCACTGCAGTTTAGATAATGTGCAAAGAACATGGCAACCTCTTGCATCATAAGTTCAGAAGGAATGTGGAGCTGTGACGAGAGGGAGGTTAGTAGAGATGTTTATTGTATAAAAAAGCTTAGAGCTGCCTTCCTTGAGACAGGCAACTTAAGAGCAGGCACTCCAGCTAACTATGTTTGCTCTGTGGCCACAAAGTAGGTGGAATTGAGGTGGAACGTAAATAACTATTCCTCTTATACAAGGAGAAGAAACAACATTTAAGCCAGGATGCTTACAATTTAGCCATCAGTTGTTGCTGCATTTCTTAATATAAATTTCGTGGTGTCAACTAGTTCTGCAAAATATTTTATCTCATTGAGTCAATAATTAAAGGTTTTATTTTTTTTCTCTTTGAAGCACAGAAAATACCTTGCATTTTAAAATAGGGGTTATACGTGAAAACATGACACATGGTTTTCAGAACTTTAATACTTTCTTTAAAATATTGGTTTGAAAACTGTCTTTAGCAATGTACTGCTAAAACCAGGGAAATGAAAGGTGGAGATGATCTTCACTGAAGAGTATTTTCCACTGGGGACTCCACTGGCATTCAGTTGTCTCATTTAATTATCACTTTCCTGATTCAACCATTATTCATGAGCTTCCTTGTGTTCTTAAAAAGCTCTGAGCTGTGCTTGCCAATGTTATGGCATATTACGAAGCACAGTTATGCAGCAAGAGGGAGGCGGTGATAATGCATTGGCAACTGCTGGCATGTTTTCTGTTTTAACTCCTTGGCTGCCAGCAGAATGCAGAGCTCTTTATTCAAAATCTACTGCTGTTTTTAAAGCATTGTGCTAGTATTGTGATCCTTTGCATTGTTTCAATAAAATACAGCAATACAGAAGTAGTGTGAATCATTTGCATGAAGTTTACACTAATTTCCATTTGGCTGCATTTCTCTTTTGTAACAGTGGTGAAAGAAATGCACAGAGAGAGAAGTTCCTAACTGATGCAGACTGAATACTCACAGGTAGGTTTGAGATCAATTTTAATTGGCGTCAGTTTTATCCGTACGTGAAGCTGGAGTGTACTCATTTCCTTTCTCAATGACCTCTCTGCCTAATTTAAACATTTAGATTTTTAGCAGATTTATACACTACTAATCTACTAGGTTTAGATTTTTATTGAAAATACGTATGTCCAAGGTAGTGAGGATAAAGATAAGGACAGAAAGGCTAAATTAAAAATAGCTGTTCTAAATTTGCTTCAGATCATGTCATAGCTAATTTAAGGGGGGGGGAGAAGAGGAGAAACATAAATGGTATAATTCCTGTTCTAAGCCACTGAATTTAGTTTTTAATAGCAATAATCCTGAGGAAATCCATCTTTAATGAAGTTAACAGCCAGTTTGCTAGAGTGCTATCTGCCCTTGGCTTCACCCTAGGCTATCAAGTCAAAAACCATAACTTTACAATAAAGACTTTTTTAGTTTGTTTTTTAATTATTGCTTAAAAACTGAACTGACACTTTATAATCACATATATAAACATCAGAACATAGATAAAGTGGAATATTTTCTTACTGGGAGTACAGAAGCATTGCTAATATGTTTTATTTTCAGATATGGAAAGCAAAAGCAGGAAAAAAAAAAGCTCATCACGTTTCTTAACTGTCTTGCATAAAATATATATGAGAGTAAAAGCTGAGTCTCCCAGATTTATGCTAGGGCGAAAGGATATTCTAAATAGTCTGGCTGAAACACTTATTATTCCAAATTCCTCTTTGTAGCAGATTCTTTTGGTTTAAATGAAACTATGAGGCAGTTTGAAATGAGAGGCAGTTCCAATAAATTCAGCACAGTTGTCTTTACCTCAGTGGCAAACAAGTTTGAATTTGGCAGTGAATTACATAGTAGCTGAATATTTACAGAATTCCAAAGTCTTCACTTAGTCAAACCTTTCATTAATTTCAGTGGGAACAATGACATGTACACATGAGTGGGAGGTTGCTTGAATAAGCATTATTTTCATATCTAAATACATTAACATGAGTATTAGCTATGAATGAATAAAACAGGCCATCGTCTATTCAGAATTACATCAGTGTAACTAAGAACAGAACTTGGCTGTGCGTGCTTAGCTGGGGTTGTAGCTCCTAAAACTAGCCTATGAATTGAAAAACCTGCAGCAACCAGTATGGGCCAACTGGGCAAGTGTTGGAGCTGTTGCACCTCCTTTGCTCCACAGACGCATGGACAAAACTAACTGCACAAAACCTATACCCCTCCGACTGAGGACCACTAGGACTGATTTCCATGCTGTGTGGTCTACGTTCTGTGCTTTAGAGCAGGATATTCAGCAAGTCACACTACGAAAGCAAGACAGCAGTGAAAGGGCTAAGTTTTAAAGACAAAGCCTCAATAAATTGACACGATATGGGGTTAATTTTTGAGACTGTAGCTCAGATTTTTAATATGAGTACAAGCTGTTAGGACAGCTTTAGAAAAGGACACTAAATTATTCACTGATGGCAACTTTCAAATTAATGTTGCATGGTTTGCCTAAAAATTATACCTTTATTCAAACAAATCTCTGTGGAAACCCTGTGGATTTCATTGTAAGTGTAAAAATCCTTTGTTGCTTTATACTTCAAAAGTATGATTTTTCTGCAGATTTTTCCACCATACCTACTGAATGCTGCTTCGATTTTTTGTTCCTAATTTTTGAAGCGAAAAATTTTGTTTTCTTGCATTATATTTTTGCCAGCTGCCAACTAGTCAAATGGGGCTGGACCAGTAAAATATTTTTCATTAGCGGTGTTGTTTCAATTCATAGATTTTTTTAATGTTTAAGGCAATATCATGTGGCTTTAGGATCTATTTGATATTCAAAAGTTGATTTTTAGGATCAGCTTTTCTAGTTTTTTTTTAATTTATTTTAAAAATAAAAATATAAATCCAAAATTACTCAGTAGGACAAAACATTTTTTTTGTTTTCAGTATTATTTTTTTTTTATGTGGGATATGCAGTTCAATATAACCAGTGTGTGGCCTTGTTTAAATTCAGGTTTGATATGTAAAAGAAGCCTTATCACATTCACTGACCCCTCACTTTTTCTGTTTGTTACTTTTATTTTGATCACACTTACAAGGTAATATAACGCATGGGTGGTGCTGAAGAATCACAGAATTACCTGCACAACAACTACATAAGTTGCAAGTAAAGGTTTGGTTTCTAGATTTTACACAACAATCTTTCTGCTAGACATTGCATTTTCTTTCACTTATCAGCTGAGGTCTTGTACACCTTTTCTTCCTACAACACTACATTTAATTATTATTTCTCAGTTTCACCAACAAATTCGTATTTGCCTGAGACCTTAATTTAATGTGTCATCAGAAGAAAATCTGGGATGACAATTACATAAACACTCAGACTTCACTGAGGGAAAAAAAATATACTTTCCTCTCATATTGATAATTCACATTTTTTTATCTGTCAAGTCCCAGTACAGGTTTACTACATAATTTGCTTAACTGACTGCTTTGCTAGTGAAGGTATTGCTTGANAATACATTAACATGAGTATTAGCTATGAATGAATAAAACAGGCCATCGTCTATTCAGAATTACATCAGTGTAACTAAGAACAGAACTTGGCTGTGCGTGCTTAGCTGGGGTTGTAGCTCCTAAAACTAGCCTATGAATTGAAAAACCTGCAGCAACCAGTATGGGCCAACTGGGCAAGTGTTGGAGCTGTTGCACCTCCTTTGCTCCACAGACGCATGGACAAAACTAACTGCACAAAACCTATACCCCTCCGACTGAGGACCACTAGGACTGATTTCCATGCTGTGTGGTCTACGTTCTGTGCTTTAGAGCAGGATATTCAGCAAGTCACACTACGAAAGCAAGACAGCAGTGAAAGGGCTAAGTTTTAAAGACAAAGCCTCAATAAATTGACACGATATGGGGTTAATTTTTGAGACTGTAGCTCAGATTTTTAATATGAGTACAAGCTGTTAGGACAGCTTTAGAAAAGGACACTAAATTATTCACTGATGGCAACTTTCAAATTAATGTTGCATGGTTTGCCTAAAAATTATACCTTTATTCAAACAAATCTCTGTGGAAACCCTGTGGATTTCATTGTAAGTGTAAAAATCCTTTGTTGCTTTATACTTCAAAAGTATGATTTTTCTGCAGATTTTTCCACCATACCTACTGAATGCTGCTTCGATTTTTTGTTCCTAATTTTTGAAGCGAAAAATTTTGTTTTCTTGCATTATATTTTTGCCAGCTGCCAACTAGTCAAATGGGGCTGGACCAGTAAAATATTTTTCATTAGCGGTGTTGTTTCAATTCATAGATTTTTTTAATGTTTAAGGCAATATCATGTGGCTTTAGGATCTATTTGATATTCAAAAGTTGATTTTTAGGATCAGCTTTTCTAGTTTTTTTTTAATTTATTTTAAAAATAAAAATATAAATCCAAAATTACTCAGTAGGACAAAACATTTTTTTTGTTTTCAGTATTATTTTTTTTTTATGTNCTTATCACATTCACTGACCCCTCACTTTTTCTGTTTGTTACTTTTATTTTGATCACACTTACAAGGTAATATAACGCATGGGTGGTGCTGAAGAATCACAGAATTACCTGCACAACAACTACATAAGTTGCAAGTAAAGGTTTGGTTTCTAGATTTTACACAACAATCTTTCTGCTAGACATTGCATTTTCTTTCACTTATCAGCTGAGGTCTTGTACACCTTTTCTTCCTACAACACTACATTTAATTATTATTTCTCAGTTTCACCAACAAATTCGTATTTGCCTGAGACCTTAATTTAATGTGTCATCAGAAGAAAATCTGGGATGACAATTACATAAACACTCAGACTTCACTGAGGGAAAAAAAATATACTTTCCTCTCATATTGATAATTCACATTTTTTTATCTGTCAAGTCCCAGTACAGGTTTACTACATAATTTGCTTAACTGACTGCTTTGCTAGTGAAGGTATTGCTTGACCATATCATACTGACAGATTTATTTTCATTCCATTTATCAAATAATCATTGCAGATATTTCTCAGTGACATCACAACCTGACTCTGCAAAAACTGCATACTCACTAAAAATGATATTTCTACAATTCGTATATAGAAAACTGTATTTGTCAGGTCATATAGAATGAGGTATCTGCTGGAAATACACAACACAAACAATATATTTTGACTGTACAGAATTGGAGGGGCAGAGAGGGAAGTAGTATTAGTATAATATAGCTACATGCACAGAAAAATTGAGAATGCAGAATTAAGAAAACACCATTTTCACTGCAAACAATTTCTTTTATGATCTTCATTGCTATAGAAATAAATTTCAAGTACCAGACCAGTCCTTAAGAAGTCTTTATGTTTACCCTTATAGGAAGTCCTGTTGCACCTGAAGAACAAAGATATCATTCCAGGTCTTTAGGCAGCCTCCTAGGTATCTGGGACCCAACTATAAAGACAAGCAAAGAGCCCTTGAAGCTGATGAAAAATTCTATAGGAAACCAGCGGCAGGTCTCCTACATTTGTGGTAGCTCTGCACTTAAGGAAATATCACAGCTTTCTGAGCTAGTTGGTGTTCCCTAGTCATCAGTGGCTTCACATCCAGCTCTGTTTCAGGGCTGTAGTCCAGCCACAGGAAACCATCTGTCAGGCAAAATTGGATGGAGTTTCCTAGGTGAAAGCACATGATTGAAACCTGTTTTAATTGATAGTTCTTGGTCTGAGTTTAGCATCAGCAAGAACCTAGGAGTACCCATGCACTGCATACAAACCAATGTTCACTTGAAGAACGCTGTGGCAGGACTGCCCATAAGTAATCATATTATTTTGCTATCTTCAGTTCTGAATCAGCTTTGGCTGGTTTTGACCAGCTTATTCCTTCCTAGGCAGGCTGGCAGCCATAATGCAGCACATGACAGGAAGAGCTGAGCATCATGGATCTGCTGCCAGCACTTACATCCTCTGCGGGTTTGCAGAAATTCCATATAGAGATGGAGGGGAAAAAAATGATCCTTGGGCAGTGTAAGTTTATAAATTGGGCATCAGCTGGTACAGGTGCAGTTTTCCAGGCAAGACAAAGGAAGACCTGGAAGAATGAGAAGAGATTTAATGGAGCAAGAGCATTCTGTCCATGGACAAAACAATATTTATCAATGTTGACTTCAGATCTTGCTCTGAAACCAAATAGTTTATGATTAAAACTGGTTGAAAACCTGGCCTTTGGCTTCTTCCGGCACAGGTATATATTTGAGAATGAAAGGTTTGATTCAGAGCAGAAGGTGTTACAAATGTGTCACATGCAATCTGGCTGGCCAAGGGCATGTGCACAAAGGAGTGCTTCATTTGCTTGTTTGTTTGTTTGTTTAGTGATGGTTCAATTACTCTATAATTGACAAATAAAAAACTGGCTTCTTTAAATGACATGTCTGTTTCAATGGCATTATTCATAAGATGAAGCAGGGAAAAATCTTTTTAATTTTGGTCTTTTCATTTTTTATTTTTGGAATGAAAAGAAAAAAAAAATAATCCTATTACGGCTTCTACATTTTGCAAGAAACAACTTGACACAATTGCCATCTGAATAATGTTTTCATTATTCCTTTGACTCCTTAAAATGATTTGATTTTTCTTCTGCAATTTTGAAATGCGTGGCATTATTTTCTTTTATTTTTTGATAATTGACTCTTTTTTTGCACTGCCTTCTCAACCAAAAAAGAAACACTGAGTATGGCAGTCCAAAAATATCTACAATGTATAATAATTACCTAATCTATCTTTATAACATACCAAAGTTTTCTAACATGATACTGTTTTTTTCTCATAAAGACAACACCTTTCAAAATTATTTTAGTACATACAAAAGTCACACAAGCATTGCACTTGCACCTTCTAGTAAGCCTTTAGGGGTATAGAAATTACCATACTGTATCATATAATGGTCTAGGGAAGTATGGGCTTTGTGTGGCAAGGTTTTGGTAGTGGGGCTACAGGGGTGGCTTCTGTGAGAAGCTGCCAGAAGCTTCCCCCATGTCCAATAAAGCCAATGCCTGCTGGCTCCAAGACGGACCCACTGCTGGCCAAAGATGAAGCAAGAGTGGTAGCACTTCTGTGATAACATATTTAAGAAGGGGGAAAAAAACCCCTGCCGAAACAGCTACAGAGAGAGGATTGAGATGTGAGAGAAACAACTCTGCAGACACCAAGGCCACTGAAGAAAGGAGGGGGAGGAGGTGCCAGAGCAGATGTTTCCCTGCAGCTTGGGGTGAGGCGGCAGCTGTGCCCCTGCAGCCATGGAGGGTAACAGTGGAGCAGAGATACACCTGAAGATTCTGGAGAACCCCATGCTGGAGCAGGTGGCTGCACCCAAAGGAGGCTTTGGCCACATGGAGAGCCTATACTGGAGAAGGCTTCTGGAAGGACCTGTGGCCCTGTGGAGAGAGGACCCCACACTGGACCCACGCTGGAGCAGTCTGTGCCTGAAGGACTGCATCCTGTGGAAGTGACCCATGCTGAGGCAGTTTGTGAAGAACTGCAGCCCATGGGAAGGACTCATGTTGGAGGAGTTTGTAGAGAACTGTCTCCCGTGGGAGGGACCTCACACTGGAGCAGGGGAAGAGCGTGAGGAGGAAAGGATGGCAGAGAATGTGTGATGAACTGACTGCAACCCCCATTCCCTGTCCCCCTGTGCTGCTCGGAGGATGAAGTAGGAGCAAAGCTGAGCCTGGGAAGACGGGAGGGTTTGTTAAATGTAGGGGAACGAGAAGATGCTGAATTAGGATTTGACTTCTGGGACCAAAAAGCTTTTCCCTTAAGAGACCAGAAGAAGAAGGCTTTGCCCTTAAACAAAATGAAGAGGAGGTGATGGAGGACCTGACACTACCGACGGGAAGGAGAACTGACTGGAACGTAAACAATGGAAAGATCCAGATGTAAATGAGGGAAAGAATTAGCTAGAAAATAGTGTGCTGTGTTTAGTTAATAGCCAATAAAAGGTTTTGTAGATGACGTATTCACAGTAGTAAAAGACTATAAAAGTAGTTGTAAAGGAGCAATAAAGTGATTCTTCTTCACCACCTACCAGAGTTTGCTCTTTGATCCTGCCATTACAGTTAAAATTTGGTTCTATTTCTCATTATCCTACCCTGATTTGATTGGTAATAAATGACACTACTTTTTTCCCAAGTCAAGTCTGTTTTGGCCATGACAGTAACTGGTGAGTGATCCCTCCCTGTCCTGATCTTGATCCATGAGCCTTTTGTTATATTTTCCCTCCCCAGTCCAGCTGAGGATGGGAGTGATAGAGTGGCTTGGTGGGCACCTGGCATCCAGCCAGGGTCAATCAATCACAGCATTATTTATTCTCCAACAATGCTAAGCAGTGTACTCTTAACATGCAAATAAATCAAAATCTCTACAGCTTATAGACTTCTTCAAGAGCTGAAAAACAAGTTTTAAGATCTGATCCAAAACTTAAGTCTTATCAGCCATCAAAAAAATCACTGCTTCTATGGATTCCAACCTTCTGGAGTACAGTCAGAGTACTGCCACTGCTCAGGGTAAAAGGTACCTGTATAACATTTGCAAGTTCTTCTAAAATGCAGAATTATGAGAACCACTATGTAGCTTTCCACCACCTCAGTATTCCCTCTCCCTGTTCTCATCACAGTAGTTGGGGTGTGCTGGGCAGAGTCACAAAAAAACACAACATAATGTAATATCAAGTAGGACCTCAAGTGCTTGTAAGGCTCTTTCTTAATTTCATTTATTTTTTCTTTTGTGTTCCTGTGTCTATCTTCCCACTTACTCTCTGTCCTGTTATGTAAATAAGTAATTTTAGCACAACAGCTTAAGTACTATGCATACTGTGGCATAATATGATTCTTTGTCCCACTTAAGGTAATTCTCTAATTTTGAATGGCTAAAAGTGGCAGCGTTTACAAATCAGCAAAGTTTTGGAAACATTACAGGAGTATGAACATTATATTAATTTTATTTTGTTGTGGTAACAAGACAGTCACCTTTGTACTTCTGTGTTTCCATATATATCTCTTATCTTGGGTTATAATCACTAATTTGTGATTATCATAAATACAAGGCTTTTAGACCATATTTTATTTCTTACTGTACTGAAAATTGAATCCTGTTAGTCTGTCTCCCTGCTGTTCTTTCATGAACATTTTTCAAAGTTTTCTGTTTCTACATTTTGTCTGTTAATTGAAATTACTACCATGTTTTCTTACTCCTTAATCACTGGACTTAATATCTCTTTGTACAGTCATCACGTGCCCACCTGCCAAGAAAGTTAATGTGTTTTGACACATGAGCTATCTCCCTGCAGTGCAGCGGCAACCCACCACAGGCCTGGGCAACTGGAATCTTACTCTTTGTGCCTGGCATTAAAAGAAACGAGAGAGAGAGGTAGTAGCCGTTTTCACTCTGTCGTACTAGCAGCAGCAACCTTGAAGTTGTTCATTTCATCTGAGAGTCTTGCAATAATTGTAGGTTTTTGGAAACTGACTTTTCATTTGCCCATATGTCCCATCATAAATAGTAAAGTAGCCTTCCTTTAGAAATACCTCATTTCTTTCATGTCATCTGAATGTTGTCTTTCTGGAGAAAAAGAGGATGCAACTCAAGACCGGTCACATTTTACCTGGGAAAGCTCTGAGTAAGAGTGAAGTGGTTTCATGAATAGGCAAAAATTGTTAGAATAATTTGAGCATACTATAGTGTGGTGTAGCTCTAGCCCAACCAACTGCTTTTTGACGTGTGCCTCTGCTCTGTTGGATATATTTTGCATGAGAAGTGTTATGCAAAATATTGTATTGCAGCCATCTCATAATAGCATGGAATGCAGGACAGGCTGCTAAACTTGCCCATGCAGCAGAATAAACTTCTTACACAGAGTTAGCTGTCAGCTCTCACAGCTTGACTTTTGCCAGTACCCCAAATAATTCATTTAAAGCTAGCTCTGCCGCCTTTACACTACCCTGTGTCCTAATGGGCTTCTACATTTTCCTATTCTTAGGATTTAAGCAGAAGATACCAGCGGAGAATATTTGCAGTTTGTCAGGTGCGACTGGCCATGCTGGAAACCTGAGATTTAAAGGAATATTAGCTCTTTGGCCTTGCTTGTTTGTGTTCAAACTGTGCATTTATCCACCCATGAGCCAGCTATACTGGAGGTACTAAGCTATTTATACCTGAAATATTTAAGTGTTACCTGCTTTTATGCTGGAGTGACACACAACAATGTTAGCACAGGGTGGCATATGCCTGAAGAACTTGATTTTAAACCAGCATTAAATATATCTCATGAGAACTTTTCTTCGCACATCTATCCACAAATATGAGCTGCTCAGTGTTTTTATATCACGGGATCTACAAGGTGCTTCTGGACTCAGTCACATTCATATCTAATCACAATGAGTATAACAAAAATAATTTTGGAATGAAAGCAGGCAATATTTATTAGGCAATTTAAGTCTCTCTTACAAACATGTATATACCCTGTGTAACTTACCCAAAATGTATAGAACAAATGAAACCCTCAAAACAATGCCACTTTCTGTATTAGGTCAGCCAACACAGGAAGATTTTCTTAATATCAGAACTGTAGCTAAACAAGCATCCTGACACAGATTCTAATTCAGATAAGCACATCACCATGTTTAATCTTAAGCATTTACATTGGTACTTTCTCAGATCAAGACTTGCTAAATCTGCCTGCTTCATATAAAGGGTTGAGCTGAGGACATTTTTTCCCTCTTGGGACTGGCCTATGAACTAGAAAGAAAAATTGACTGCATGAATTAAAGCGGTGCTAATAGCTTTATATGAGAAAGAGCTTTTTTTTTGAAGAAAGGGGAACACGGATAGACACTTTTGCTTTTGGAGACTTCTTCTGTTATCTGACGTAACCATCTTGTTTGCTTTGCTTTGGCCTGTAAATGGATCATGCCAAAAATAGGCCTAAGCAATCTGTAGGCTTTTTTATTCTCTTTAAATATCTACTTTAAGATTTAAAAAAATCTGCTTTTTAGTATGCATATTTTCAAAGGCCTGATTCTATTCTCATCTGCTTCAAAAACTAGGCCAACAATGGGCACTTTGAACATTCCTGGGCTTACTGCTTAGACAGTGTTAAAGCATATTTTTTTCCAACTGTCTGAAAATAAGTGTATTTTGGGATATCAATTTTAAAAGTAACTATGCTGAAAGCAATTTTAGTTTTCACCATAAAAGCAGGAGGTAACCAACCATATACATTTCTCAAAGTTTTTCCAGTATATTCGATGTGAATAGGTTGCACCTGTTCATGAGGGGGTTTACAGATTTTTTTAGTAATACATTACCAACACAGTAAAAAATAAAACCAACTTTGTATATAGCTCTGGAATACTGTCATGTTGTAAGTGTGTACTCTGTGAAGGAAAAGACTCTGTATCAGGTCATTCTATAAATACCTTTGTCCCTGAAAGAAAGAAAGAACAAATGTAAAAAAGTTAGAAGAAAGGAAAGAGCCGCTTTAGAATAGAAGCCCTTAAGCATCCTTAACTGTAGCTGTTGCTATGAGCTACAGCTAAAGCTGCAGAGCATAGAGGTAGACTCAAAGTGCATGGGAGATAAGTCTAAAACAGAACTCCAGACATTAATATCTCAAAAGGCAAAATATAGAAACCTAAACATTTCTCAGTTCAGTGAAAATTTGAAAGAAATACATCTTTTTTTCAGTTCAAAACCATGGAATATGGCCATTTTAAAATGCTAAGTCCAACCTAACTTTTTATCTCAAGTCCATTGTTGCTTTGCAGGTACTGATTTATTGTAACATATTAAGAAATTATTAAATGCTCAAGAAAAGGTTATAGATTATTCCCTGTCAGGGTGTTTCACCTTTCTTGTAAAGTCCAAGACGTCAGGCCCTCCAAATTTTTCAAAATTTTCCCATTTCATGCTCCTGTCATGCATTGTATCCAAGATTCCAATGTCAGTCATAACCTGTGTTGAAATTAATATAAAATGTTACTGTTTCGTTTACTTTTCCGTTTTCCAGAAGAGAATTACTTAAGTATGTGATTTTTGATCCTTCTCATAGTGAAGGCTTGATTTTTAAAAATTATGTAAATGTCTAGTTCATCAGAAGGGACTTGACTTAAAACTATGATTTTCTAAATAGACATTAGCTCAGAAATAATAGCTATTCATTTGCATACAATGAAAAAAATCAAGTAATGTTTTAAAAATAAGCTTGCTGACCTTCTTTGATTTTAAAATGTAAAACTGTAGTGCACAAATATGAATAGGAAATCTGGGATTTCACCAGAAAACTAATTCATTTCCCGATAAATAAAATGTCTGCATTCTGAGTTTTGCTTTTTTTACAGTCAAAACATAAAAAAATTAAAAAATCATACTGTTTCCAGGAGGCAAAAAGAATGTTTAGAAGATCAGCATCAATTTAAAGTGGAAAACCTTTGGTTATAATAGAACCTTGCTTTTTATACTGCATGAAAACGATGATACATATTTGCAGAATCATCTTGTTCCTGACCGGTAGTGCCTGGTCCCTCAGAGGCTGCTAATAGGAGGATATGAAGCACTGAACTGTAGATAGGTCTTCTGCCTCCTGCTTCTTTCCTAGAGCATTTTATTTTGCCCACACATTCCTTCCAACTCCCATCTTTCTGTCTCCTTCACTGAAGCCCATTCTTCCTCTTGGGTTGCCTCGAAACAGCTTAGGAATGCCTGGCCCTGCCAAGGAAGAAGAATGTGGATGTAAAAGTCAGAAGGTCATTGCCTTTTGGCAGCTTTTTTCTGCAGGAAGACAGTCCTTCAGGTCTGCCTTCTCACTTCATCAACATTCAAATATGCTGTAGTTTCTCCAGAGTAAACACCAGGTTATTTGGGCATAGGTAGGACCATCAAACCTAGCTCCTTCCCTGTCTGAGTTTTACGACCCAAACTATCATTTTAAGGTCTGTGGTGTTCTAGGGTTAATGCACCTCTGACCAGCAATTATATTCTTACAGTCTATTTTTAGTTGCTGACCATTTCAGGTAAACATTGCAGGAGGGTTGCAGGGGTAGAATTCTCACCTAGTATTCACTCATTTAACAGAGACATTTTATACAATGATCCAGTGATTGACGCTGTACCTAAACCAGAGGTAAGTCACTATACAATTTCTGCCATCAGGGCAGGGAAGAATATATGGAATGAAATGAGGCTTCAGTAACACTTAAAAAATCCAATGCATTTGCAAGAAAAAAATCTTTAAATATATCAACTATGCAAATTTTATAAAAAATTTGCAGTTTTATAGAAAACATTAGCTTTTAAATGCCATGAAGTATTTACAGGAGTTGAGATTCCTTCTTTGTGGCTAGGGATTGCTTTTCATCTCACAAGACAGAGGAGACAATCAAGTATGGTTCTCCATTTTAATTTTTTCAAGTTTCTGGTTATCCTGTTATGAATAATGCATTACATTCTTAGCTTCTAAAACTAAATTGGCATAATTAAAGATTTTTCAATTACTGAATATTGTTTCTGATTATGTCAGGATTTTCTAGGGCTGCTTTTAAAACAATTTTACTAGTTTGGAAAAAATATACAGTTCTTGAATTAAATACTATTCTGTGGAAACAGTTTGAAATTTCACTATGGTTAGAAGGCTTTATAGGAGATAAACACAGCATAGTGTATGTGCATGCTTTCAGATTGCAGGCATAAAGAAATGGGAACGAATTAAGAAAGTAAATCTAAAGTGAAGAATCTATGGGAGAAGCAGATTCATGAGTCTGTCAATAAGTCCATGCAGAAGTAATAAAATTAAAAATTAGAAAGACTTTCTTATGACTTACATAAAGTTAGGAATGTCTGGCAATGAGACCACATCTGCTGGAGACAGATGAAGACAAAGAAAACTGTGACCAATCTTGCTCCTATTGAATCTAAGAAATAAATTTTGGCTATGGGTCGCATCTAGCCTCCTTTCAGGCCACCAGAAGTTAGTCATTGGTAACCAGGGGAATTAAATGCAGCCCATAGGCACAATTTGTTTTGACTATTTTCTACTCAGTAATTTTGAATGCAACAACTAAATTAGGCATAACTTTTTACAACGCTAATGAACATATTGCAAATGATTAAAATGATAAAACTACGTTGCCTTAAATATTGTCTTAGAAGATTTGCCATCCAAAGAACCTTGGGAAAGGTGCGAATGCAAGTCAGTATTCTGAAAAGTAATTTCTTGCTGTTTAATTTGCAGTGCAAACATATTAACAATTATTTTCTTTCTGTAGCATATCTGTTTACATTTTGAAGTAAACCAACATATTTATTGTATTTTAACTCTTCATGCCTGGCTTTTTCTAAACTTTTCCTCTGAAACACTCATCTGAAATGAGAAATCCTGTTAAAGGCTCATTGACACCAAGGGATATAGCTACCACCTTACAAGAATAGTGAGCTCAATTGCACCACTCAGTTTATTTAACTACTAAAGGTAGGTGTCCCGTTTTTAAACATACTTTAAATTACTGTATGACCTCAGATCATGTGGCTTTCCTGTGTGTGTCATTTACCTGCTTTGATACATAATGGTTTCAAGCAGACAAACATTTTGGAATAAAGTATTTATAATTTGCCAGGTGCCCACTGAAATCCACATATGTTTATTACACGTATTATTTTATTGCCACCGTTACTAGTGCTTAGCAGACAAGGTCTCATCCCAAGTACCAGAACAAATAGCAGATTTGACAACTTTTTTCAGCTAGTGAAGCAGTTAGCTCAGACGTCATTAAGTATAGACTATATTGGATCAAGACAAACAAATAAGCTAAAAGTCTATAAGGAGCTCTGAAAACAGATAAAGAAAAGTTGCCACTTCATATAGTAGAGAGAAAAGTCAACGAAATTCAGAACCGAAATTATTTGGGCTTTGTAGGGTAAAAAAAGCCAATCAAACAAAAAACCAAAAACAAAACTAAAAAAACCCAATCAGTTTGTAAAAAGAGTCAAAATCACATTAAGAGAGAATAGCGGCATTTCAGTTTCTTCTCCATTGTCAAAAAGCACCACATAAATTCCAAATAAAGGTGCATCAGTACTTAGTGTAATAGTGTAAGATATTCTGAATGCACTGCTTAGCAAGTAGACAGCTTGTTATTTACCTATCAAAGTTTTGACTGGTGTTAAGATGCAGCTCTACAACAATTAGATGTAAAAATCTTATTAGCATAGACAAGAACAACAAGACTCAGAATACAAAAAAAAAATACATTGCCCCCTCTGCAAATTCACCTAGCTTTTGTTCCTGCTGCTGGTGGTCATCCAGGAGAGAAAAAAAAAACCAAAACAACCCAAACAAACAAAAAAACCCCAAACAAACAGTGTCTTGGTTGCAGTACACCAAGTACAAAGTAGATGGAATCCCTACTCTTTCTTCCAGTAGCCTTTATAGAGACACAAGCACTAGCCAGGAGATAATTAATCATTCACACAAATTCCAAATTAGATTTTAGGTAAATTATACCCATTAGGAAGGTGAGATGGAGACCCCATATTTTCTAACTTGCTTTAAAAAGTGATGTGTGAGAGTTGTTTAATTGTAATTACCTCAGAAAATTTTGAGCATGAGGAACAGGTTGAAGAGATGGCTGATGGGAATATCCACAAAAGAGAGTCCTAGAGACAGATCTGCCTGCCACCAATCACATCTGCTGAAATCTCAATTATAAAGAAAATATCCCACTGTAAATGCCTGTTCTTGTGAAGTGAAAATATGGATTGCATGTAACTGATATGGGAAGGTATGTTGATATAAGTGAAGTAAAAATAAGTAATTGGTAAGAGTTTCTGAATGGGTTTCTAAGAAAAGGCCCTAAATGAGTGTTTACAACTTTGCATGCAGTATATAAATTGCATAAATACAATGGTCGAGACTATAAAAACCAACTGATATCTTAGGAATTCAGATGGATTTTTTGCTTTTTAACTAACTGTCTTCATTACAGTGAATGCAGTTAAAATTCACCACAATCAGCTAAATTTAAACATTTTCAATACTGTCAGAGCTTATTATTCATGTCTTTCTCAGTTTCAGTTCAGACAAGTGTTTTGAAAGAGGCTAACTACAAGAACTGCTTCCTGTAAATCTATCACCTTGTTCCCCAGGAGTAAAGCTTTGCCAGTTTGCGCTAGGTGTGGAAACTCCACTTTGTTTCTTTCACATATTTATTCTTAACTTTTTCAGACCTCACAGAACTTCATCTGATAATTCATGTAGGAAAGAGTAAATCTACTTTGGCAGGTCCAGATTTAAGTTAAAAGTATCTCTCTTAGAAATACATCCCATTTTGATTTATGAGGTCAATACGAATAATTTTGCATGGATAAACTTCAGTTAAATCAGGGTTTTTCTTTTACATTTTAGGCTTGGAGTTAGGAACTGTGATCCTTGGTACCAGGGACTTGTTTATAAGATGACCCACTGAGATGCCTTGTGGTTGTGTTCCATGATTTACCACACAGAGAAAAAACCAAACCAAACCAAACCAAAACACAAAAACCCAAACAACGCACCAAAAAAAAAAAAAACCACACCCAAAACAAACAAACAAAAAAAAACAAACCGCCCCCAAAAAAAACAAAACCCCCCCCAAAAAACCAAAGTCATTGTTTTTTCATCAGTTAATGCTGAGGGGGAGTTACAAGTCAGGAAAAATCCTGCTGCCCGCGGACAAACCTGGCTGTTAAGTCTTACAATAGCGAAAAGAAACCGCTTTCAACATCCAGATTCACTCTTTAATGAGAAAACGACTCACCACCAAACTTTCCCACTCTTGTCAGAAAAGGGCATGCGGTTCCCCAATGACAGTCCCAGCGAGGTGAGTGCTTTGAGGTGAGTGCTTTACCCTTCCTCCCCAGAGACACACCCTTGCCCTCAAAAAAATAAAAAAAAGGCATGAGGATGGGGGGTTTCTGCGCCCGTTACCTTTCTCCGCAATATCCAAAGCTCCAGAGCGGCAGACAACGCTCATCTCTTTACCACCGCACCCAGCCCCGGCCGCCGGGCGGGACCCGCCGGCAGCAGCCGCTCCCAACAGGAGCAAAAGTTCCCGGGAGCCGCCGGCGCGGAGCCTCGCGCCCCCCGCGCGTCCGGGGCCGCGGCCGGTGGTGGGGGCGCGCGGTG
>VZTO01020382.1:17413-28329 GCA_013400615.1 Syrrhaptes paradoxus
GGTGCCGCGCGGGCGGGCGGCGATTGGCGGCGGCGTTGACAGCGGGCGGGGCCGTGCCGGCGGCGCCGCCCGCCCCCCGCTATAAGCCGCTTGTCCGCTTTCTCGCTGGGTCTTATTCCCGCTCCGCGTGTCTCTGTGGCTGCGCAGTGGAAATCCGTACCGGGGAGCTGCTGCCGAGGGGCGCCGCTGTCATGTGAAAGCGCACATGCTCCGGCATCCGCGCAGCCCTCCCGCTCTTCTTCCTCAGCGTGTTTTTCCTGTTTTGTTCTAACGTGACTCCTTTCCTTTCCCCCTCCCCGGCTTCGCCACTAGCCACCCGCCGCCGCCTCGCGGCCCAGGCGATCCCCGCAGGGGCTCCGCGGCGGGCGGGCGGGGGGGGGCAGCGGAGCGGCCGCCTGGGAAGAGCGCGCCCGGCAGCGGGCAGCCCGCGGAGCCGCGCCCCGCGGAGCCGTCTCGGAGGTATGCTTTTCCCGGCGGAGCAGAACTGCGGCAGCTGCCGCCTCCGCGGGTGCTGAGACGGGATTGTTGTGGTGCGGTTCCCGGGCTCCCAGCTTCATGACTGCGCGGAGCGGGGAGCCAACACCATGCGAGGTAAGCGGGCCGGTGGGAGGGCGGGGGGGCCGGCTCTTTTCTGGGAAAACCGATGGGGACGGGGGCGGGGAGGAGGGTTCGTGCTGGGGGAGAAAGTTGAGGGGTCGCTCCCGCCCGCCGGAGTGGCTGCTCGCGGCGGGTTCGCCGCACCCGCGGGGGGGCAGCCCGAAGTGCCCCCCGCGTCGGGAGGGTAGGGGGACACCCGCGATGTCCCTGTGCGAGAAAGCCCGGCGTTGCCCTGAGCCGCGGCGGGCAGGATGGGAAGGATAGGGCAACTGGTTGGTGGTGTCTGTGTCGTGAAGTCCCCACCTGCAACTGTCCACAGGGCGCGCCTGTCCTCGACAGGTGGCTCGCACCGCAGGACCCGTCTGCCTCGTGGTCTCGGGTCGCTGTCACCACGGGGAGGGGCTCCTCCTTCCTTCCCAAAAGTTGTTCTCGGGACTTTTTTCTCTCGCTTTGCCCTGTTTCCCAGACAGCATGTCGCTCGGGGACAAAGGGGGTTAGGGGTTTTCCCGGGGGTCGCTAATGGAGCGGGAAGGGTTGCGCTGCCCGGGCCTCTCCTCCCCGTGCCCGCAGCTCGTCCGCGGCCCTGTGAGCCAGTGTCCCCCTGCGCAGCCCTGTCTTGGAGGGCAGACAGAGCCTCCGGCAGAAGTTGCGGCACCACCCGGTGAGGGTCCCGCGGGAGAGCACAGAGCATCTCTGCCGACGTGACACCCCCCGGCACAGCGAGCTGTGCGTGTCCTGAGGATGCCGCTGGGGCTGGAGAGGGGCTGCGTGCTGTGCCTGGCACGCCGGACACCCAAGTGGCTGCAGAGGGCTATGAGAGACGTGGGAGCCCGTTGTTTCCGCGTGTCTCAGGGACAGACTCTACTGGGACCCTTCCCCGGGCCAGGCGAGCACAAGCACGGGGCGAGAACAAGCTCCCCCATCCCCGGGCACCGGCGGGCGTTGCGAACCTCTTCCGCCCCTCGTGTTCCACGCTCTGTCGCCTCACTGTGTGGTAAAGGGGCAAAAAGTAGTCTTTCCCGGGATATAGGGACGGAGGAGAAGAGCCTACGAGGAGCGGAACACGCTCGGGGTTGACAGCGACATCACATGCAGATTTGTTGGGCCTCCGGTTTGCTTTAGTGAGTGGGGACGCATATGCTAGAAAAAACTTCTAGCTAGGATTTCCTCTTGCAGGAGATCCTCTCCTGTAGCGGCGCGCGTTAACAGCGTTAACAAATCACGCATGTGTGTCATTTTCTTTAAAGGAATTGTAACTTTGACATTTGCGCAGAGAAACGAAAAAAACAAGGTCTTTCTGCCTGCTTTCTGAGAAGATAGGGTGTTCGCTTTAGGGCATCTGCCAAGAACTTGCTAAACAGTATTTGTCTTTCATAACAGCAACAGGAAACGGAGAGAAAACTCTCAGTTCTTTAAAACGGCTAAAGTGGCCCCTGTTGCAGCTTTGCTGTTTGTTTTTTTTTTTTTTTCCTTGTTTGTTCCCCCCCTTTCTCCCCGGAGCGCTTCCATTGCGAGCAGAGCCCATCAGTGGCTCGGGGGCTATTTTCGAGATGTGCCCGTCAGTGGCCCCAGGCCAGGAGACCCGTCTCCCCTTTTCCGGGCACTTTGTCCCGACGCTTCTGGGGCGGCCCGGGCTGCCGCAGGGTGCAGGAGCCTGCCCCTGACAGGCGCGGAGTGAGATGTCGTCCCTCTGCTCTGACCCTTTCCTTTAAAAGCAGATCCAGGGTGGCCCAGCGGTCCTGGGCAGTGGGAGGGAGGCAGATGTCTTTGTACACCTGAAGGCATCGCTTGCACAATGTGTCCCTGCTCCACAGCCACACCTGAGACTGTGCCATCGGCTACTGCCCGTTGAAGAGGGGCTGCACTGCCCCTGGAATGCAAGTTTGTGTTATATCAGGCTTGCTCAATAGGGAATTTGCAGGTCGGGGAGGTGGCAGGGAAAGGGGCTGGGATGTAGAGAGGAGAAAATCAACAAACAGGTGACTTTTATCTTTGTGCAAAACTCAGGTGCAGGAGGTTGCTGAACTGATGCTTTACATAGGTGTGTGTCGAGATGAGAGCAGCACTTGACACCCCCTCAAATGAACAAGAACATTGTACACTAATAGAGCAACTGTCCATTGCATTTGTGGCTTTCCTAATAAAGGAAATAAATGTGTATCACAACAGATTGTAAATTTCTGTGAATTAGTACTTTTAGACAGCTGTAAGCCTTCTTGTGAAGGTACAGTTATTTTCAACTGTATATATTCACTATTGGGTTTGAAGGAAGTTCTCTCTTGTGTGTGTGAGCTCTTCCCCTAAACTTTCCCAGCTGAGTAGGACCCTTCCAAGTTGCAGTTGATGCACTCAGCCCAACATGCCTGTGGTGTGCCGGGGTTGCTGTTTGCTTACCTGCTCCTCATTGGAGATGAAGAGCATAGAGCTTCTGAAAACATCCAGTCACTGTTACTGTCTGCTGCATCCCAAAGTGCTGGGCTGTCAGTCATCCCATCCTGTGGAAGCACAGCTAGCTTTGGGGCACACTTCAGCTGTCATGCTACTACATTGTAGTCGTTGGTCATATCCTATCCAAAATAGTCATTCACTGTAATGCAAATCTTGGTTAAAATCCCTTTGAGGATACATAGCCATGCTAGCTTGTACCAGTGTATTGCTCTAGCATAGCAGGCTGAGCACTTGTGCTTTTGGTGCTCTCATTGTCATGGAAGGTCCAGGTGTTTCTCTCTGAACTGGGAATGGAAGTTTTGGAAGTGATGACTTTTATACCTATATTTTATAGAGGCAAACATAGATATAAAAGCATATTTACAATGAGTGTTCGTTACAGTCTTCCTTCTGCCAATATCCTGCCAATATCCTGTAAGGGGTTTAAGAACCTAGAAGGTGTACTTAAGTGTATTTAAAAAAAAAAAGAGTACTGAAAGTACACTAAAATTATTGTGCTGCTTAACTGAAAAGAAAATAAAACCTTTTTCAAATCTTGTAATTTAACTTTTGTTAAACTGATTTGTGAAGTTTAAAGCTGTTACAAGTTAGTGAATTCTGTATATAATGCAGCTAATATGCAAACATAAAAAATATGAACTAGCAAAAACCCAGTGTCAAATCACCCAATTTTACTTTGGGCAGGTGATACCTGTACACACACACAAACCAAGTTTGTGATCACAATTATCTGAGTTGTGAAAGTGACATTAAAGCAGTCATACGGAGTACTGCTTTTATTGAGAAAGTAATGTTTAAGCTTTCCATTGGTAATCTTGCAAAAAAGTTTTCTCTTTTATATTTTAAGTGAAAGGAACTCCGCAAAACCCTAAAGCCAAGGTATTTGAGCAAGTTGTTCTCGGCAGTTTTCTCTTGTTGGTGTCAGGATGGAGCAATGATACATATTACATGATGTTACATAGTTATTCTGTTTTCTTAGCATCACTGAAATGTTTGTAAGCAATTAGGAAAGTGTGAATCAAACAAATCATATCTGCAGTATTGCTGAGAGAGCTTATTAAAGAACATATACAAATAGTCTGGATAACTGAGAAAGTTCTGCTTAATTTAATAGACCAGATCAGAGAATCTTTGTATGCTCATTAAAGCAAAGGAAAGTTATTTCATAAGTTATTCCAGGAAAAATAAACATGACTGAATTTAAAAGATGTAGTATTAATATCTTAAAATATGTCAATAAACACATTGACTATTTAAAACAAAAGTGGTAAGAGAGAAGCAACACTGATTTTGACAGACCTGGAACCCTACCCTACCACAGCAAAAGGTACTCATCATCACAGTGTGGTGCATATGGCCACTACTTACCTCAATAATGTTATTTGACTGCATTGGGACTCCTTGGAATGTGATGTAGTGCAAGTTTCTAGTGTTAGGTCTTTGCAGGTCAAATTTCAACAAATGTTAGTAAATGCTTAGAAAATCATGAGTCAGTAATAAACTATTACTGTCTTACATCATAAAAAAAATACAAATGTGTATAGATAATATAGAGTGACACCTCTGTAGAATGAACGAAAATCAAGCCCGAAGCATGAGAGCCTAGTTGTACCTCTGCAACACTTTGACTTTGAATGGCACCATATTTACATTCCAAAGGGTATTTTGCATTTGTCTTTAATTGTTGTATTATGCTATAGTGTTGGGGGCATGAGGGGAGTACATAATGAAAGTTCACCAATAGAAAACTGCTTTAATAGAATTAGATTTTTTGCCATAGAAAAGATTTTTTTTTCTGTTTGTGGTTTGTTTTTTTTCTTTTAAATGAGAAAATATTTTTTCATGTGTAGAAGTCTGGTGACCTGTAATATGACAGTTAGTTTAAAAACTATTAAAATATCATGTGCATTAGCTAGAAACAATTTCTTTTGTGGTATAGAAAATGTCTGATATTCACTATTGTCCTTTTACAAATAGAGAGACAAGCAGTAACTTGGTGTAATTTACCCATTTAATAATAGTCATGATTGCAAGTAGAGATCACTTAATTTGTGTTTTGTGATTAAAAATTATATCAACATTTTGAGGGAAAATGTACCAGGAGAAAAATAATTATGTTCTGAGTAAACTGGAAGTCAGAATTCCTGTTTAAAAAGTGCTTGTGTTAACTAGTGGAAAATCTTTAGGGTGCTGTCATGGGTAATGCTGTACATGATATTGACATGTGCCTATTAACAAATCTATGGATGAAGTATACCTTTCAATCATACTGTGTGTTATTAAACAGTTCCAAGAACTAGGATCTGCCATAATATGGACACTGTTTGCCTGATACAGGAAAAGAAAATCAAAGGAGTGAAAGATTCCCAAGTCATCCAAGAAATAATTTCTCTTCCTCTTAAGCAATGCAATGAATTCACAGAAATCAAGGTCTGTGCTATGAAACTGAAGAATGTGTACTTTGTAGCTGAAGACAAAAGACGCACCCAGGAGTAAATATTGATTGAACTAATCATCAGATGAATAGAAATGAGCTTTACTAGTGCACCAGTATAATGGGTTATGTTAACTAGCTCTTTCGTAGTCTATATGCTGCCCTTTCAACCTGTGACCCTATCTATGGAGCTCTTAATGAGCGAAACCACAGGTGTTACAACGGCATTTGTGGTAAATCAGGCTAAATACAATAATTCTATAAATAGCCACTTGTAGTTACATAGGAGAAAAAGGAAATTATTAAAAAGAAAAATAAATAAGAAAAACTTTGAGCATTACTGCACAATCATGAGTTATCAGTAGTGTGTTAGTGGTTATGAGTTGTTTTACACTTGTAAGATGCTATCCTAGGTCGCTTGCTCTTGAGTTTAGTAATAAACCTGTTAAATCAGCTTCAACCAAAGCATAACTTTTAAGAAACCTGATATATTTGAATTTAAAATCAATTTATTTAAAGAGCAATTTTAACAGCTTTGAGCATTTAGCACAGTTGGGGCTTTCCATAATGAGTTTCATAGACAAAATAGATGTCAAAATGTTGTGGTTTGTGCTTCATGTTTATAAAGTTCAATGTTATTCTTCCTTCTGATTCTGTGTGCAGTCTGGGCAAAGTCAGCAGTGCAGCTTTAAGGCATCAGTGTCATTGGGGGTGGCAGATGGAAAGTGCCTTTTGGATTGTGCCATTTTCCTGTTTGTTTCTAATATTGCTTTCACAAGCATATTAAAAGCTCTGGTTTATGCACAGGATTGAGTATAGAATACAGCCATGATGGCCTGGTACTTGTTTGGACAATGCTTACTCACATGAGTGGTCCTGTTGATGAGACATTTGGCCCTCTGGATTTTTTGCTGTCTTTGAACTATTTTTTATGAAGCAGAAATGCTCGCGCTTAACTTTGCCAGACACATTCTGTTGGAAATTTATGCAAACAGAATGACAGCTGTTTCTGCCTCTGCTACAAGCATATAGGCTAATTTAGTTTGACATAAATGTTGTTATTATGCTGTTAATGATGAATTAATTTGATGAATTGTCAATTACAATGCATCTACACAATTTTTAAGGAAGATCAATGCCTTTTTTTGCAGCACAAAAATGCAACAAATTTTAAAAATAATATGTTTATCTGAATCTGGATCATGGACATTTAAAACCACATACTCATTAAAGAGTAAGCGCCAAGTTTACTCTTTACAATCCTTGCTAAACAGACAAACTCATTTTGAAAAAGTTTTCCTCTTATCATAGGCCTTGTTTATGCAAATAGTTCAGTTAGATTTGATGGGACTAGTCACATAAATAAGGCAAACTGAATTTGAGGCCATTTGTTCTGTGTCCCTATGAAACCCAATGACTTGGGATTGTAAGAAACATGAATGATTATAAAGGGTCCAGGGAACCAACATGATAAGAAGCATGCCATGCTAAACTCTTCGTGCTCTGAAATTCCAATAAAATCACCTCCTCCTAACTGCCTACTACTCTTTGGTACTCAAATATAGCTATTGGCTTCTGGAAATTCATATGTGCTGGAAAGAGATGTTGGTAAATATGCTACTTTTTTTCTCAGCTAATGCTGGCGTATAAAACATCTTCAAAACATTGTTCTTCTGCCAATTATCAATAAATTACTTTGTTTAATTTTTATGATGCTGTATTGCTGCTGGTAAATAGTGGCCAAAACAATCTTTAAGTAACAATTAAGAAAATACATACTTTTGTAATATATTTAGGCATGAATATGCTATGCAAGGTAATAAACATTCTAACAGGGCTAAAAAAGCAGTATAATTGAAAAAAGTAATTTTGATGATTGTTATAAAGTCAGTCTTTAAAACGTTCTGTTTGCTTATTGAGGTGGTCTCACAGTTAACTGGATTCCTTTTGGTTATCCATGATCGTTTAGAAGGTTTGCTGAACACAACAAACACTTTTCACAGCAAAATTATTCTTTTTAAGATTCTTATTTCTGCTTTGTTAATCCATGGTAGCCGTAAGTGACTTTATCCTTCAGAGTTAACAATCCCAAACAAGATGTGTATTCCCATTGCAATTTATTTTTTTTTCATTCTCTGAAGCAATTCTTTAGACTAAAAATGTCTTTACTCTTATAAGTAATATATATTGTGAGTTTTTTTGAGTGAAGGTGTTCATGGGGGGAAAAAGCTAGATCAAAAGACCAAGAAGAAGTTGTTAAATTGCAGTTCAATCTACTGTCAAAATAATGAGCTGTCAAGAGGGTAGCATATTATGTTTTGGAGCAGGTTGTTGTTGGTCTCAGATGAAATTATGGTTCTCCTAAAATAAACTTCAAGTGTAAAAAGTGAAGACAAGGCTGTTTATAAGTAAGCAACTCTTAAATTACCATTCCCACTACAACAGGAGGTAAAGTGTGACAGGCTTTATGCAATTTGATAATTAGGGGAGGTTATGTTATTTGGTGTGCATTGCACACTGAATGCTTACACTTGTCTGGAAGATACTATAGACCCAGTCCTGGAATTGGTGGCATGCTCATCTTTGCTAGCTAGCAAAGTGAAAACTGTGGAGCAAACCATTTTCCAAAAGATATATTGGGAAAGAATATTTTTTGAAGGAGGACACCTTAGTGAATTTACTCTATGTGGACTGTATAAAAGTGAGTTTAACAAAATTAAGGACAATATTTTCATTAAAAATGTTGCTTAGAGACATTAATGTTTATTGTTTTCTCTTAAATTCTTGAAAAATATGCCTGATTTTACTAGGTGATGATAAACTGTTGCCAGTTAAGTTTGTGATTTAAAAGCACTTTTTGAAAAACCTAACACTACACTGCTAGCAATTTTTCCTTGTTCACTTTTACACTTCCATGGTGCAACACCGATTTTGCTGCTTAAAACAAGATGGAAAAATGAAAGTTAATGTTGTATTCCATGTCCTGACTAAGTAGTGGAACAGGTGCTCTATTGTCTCTTCGTATTTGCCTGTCTGGAAGAAGAATGAAGTGTCAAACTGGCTATGAAAAGCATTGCTTACTTCAATGTGCATTGTTTGGGGGATTTTGCATAATATTTGTACAATGAACTGTATTTAGTATTTAATTGGAATGAACCGAAAGAAAGGAGAGACCATGCACAGGAAATGAGGCCAGATATTCAAATGCAGTGGGAGCACAAATATGAACAAATGCAGCACAGTCTAGTGGCACAGAGAAGAAATGGCACTAGAAAATAAATGTATTAATAAGGCACAGTGCCATTTGGTGATTTCATCTTTGTGAAGAAAATACTTTNAGCATCTGTCAGCAAGCCAGACTTCTCCTTTTAACAACACAAGCCATTCTCTCTATACCGATACATACAGAAATGATACAAGAAATACCAGGTTAACTGTTTTTTTTTTAATGTATAGAAACCCATAATATATGTCATAATATAGATAGTTTGTAAACAGTACTGCACTAGTAATATTCATTAGATGTGCCAACTAGAATAGTGTGAGATTTGCATTTAAAGGTAATGTTACTTTATATTGGAAAAAGTGAAAAATAGCAACACACTTACTAAGTTTTCTCATTCAAAATCTACATATTCCAAATAATCTAAATTTATATCAAAGTCGTGAGTATTAAATAGTGTGAACTACAGCCACATGTAGATAGAACAATTTTCATGTGTTTGAATGGGATACACTTTATTGAGGAATCACAATTGCTAGTATGTACTAGTTTCCTCTTAGCTGTAGCCAATTTTAGAAAATTCAGATTATATTAATCTCTCAAATTATTAAGTAGGAATAAGGAGGAAGATTAAAACAACGTCAGTAGAGGCAAAGTATGGTTGATTAACACCCGTTGCGAATAACTCACTACAAATTGTTCCATAGCTTAAAAAAAATGTCAACATCATGTTCCACTGCAATTTGCAAAGCACTTCTACATGCTTATGAAAGTAAATTCCTTATTCTTTACTGGTCAAGAGTAAAGATATTACCAGTGTTGTGGCAGCTGTTGCAATATTAAAGATGAAACTTCAAAAATATCTAGTAGCTACCATACTTACCCATAATTTAATTAATAATTAATGTGTTATTTTAAAAAAATGCAGAAAGCTGTGTGCAGTAACTAACATTTTGAGAAACAACACTTATCACAGAAAGATCTCTGGAGAAACTGTTCATGTGTCAGTATTTCAAGCAGATCTATGTTACAGTATATTACATCAACTGAGTGAAATCTGTCTGCAGAGCTGTGGTTGATCCAAGCTGTATCTTTAATTTTGAAACAGAATTCCCTATAGACTTGGCTGGAACATTTTACTGTAAAACTAATGGTACAATATGGCTTACTGGTTGTTTACATTCTGCTGATTTTCCAAATATGGGAGAGCTAAATAGTATTATCACTTTGAGTTCAGTGGGTAAGTGGGAGAGAATTTGCACTGTCTTAATTCAAGTGTCTACACAGAAGTTGCTTTTTTCATTTATTATTGATTTGAGTTAACCAAAATTCCAATATTTATTTCAGTAAAAGACCATTTACCAAAATGTGTTCTAAATCAGCAATTGTTACAAACTGTAGTGAGAGTGCCATGAAGAACACGATACTAAGAAATGCGAGCTTTTCCAGCAAGCCATTTTCAGGCTTCAGCAGAATTTAGGAGAAAAAGGTTGTGCCAGATGCATCATAAAACTGAAGAAGAGAAATATATGCTTTCAACAGGGTATTTAAGCAGGTGCAAGAGAAAATGGGTAGGAAAAAAGGATGGTAAATTCGGAGTAACAACAAACTAAACAGAAAGGGTGCTATTTTGAAAGAGAGGGAGTGATGTGGAAGAAATAGGTGGAAATGTAAAGCAAAAGAACACAATATAAAAAGGAAGAGGGAGGAGATGGAAGGTTATCTTGATGGGAACACTATAAAGTGCTGGACTTTTCAATTTCCACTCATTGCAGGCACAGTTAACTACAGTGGGCGTGCTGTTAGAAATGAGAAAGAAAGAGAAGTGGAAGTGTTGAAAAAATGAGTGAAATAAGGAAGAGAATGAATGTGCAATATGAATGTATTCGTTGTGCTACTTTCTGTTACTTGGTGTTGCACGTAGATTTGTTGTGATGGGACTTCAAACTATTTGGTATTCAGGTAAATGCTAACGTTAGACATCCGATCCCATTCATTTCACTATGTATATCCAGAGCTCCATTACTTAGTAATGCTGCAAGTTGGAGCATCACATATACAGTTATGTAAGCTGTCTATACAGGCTTGGCATTCACTGCACATCAGCCAAGTTAGTCATTTGCAAAATTAAAATATCATTTGCAAAATATGTCCATAAACTCTGGATTGACTCAAGTCAGGGCTGGGTTTTTTCTTTTCTGTCTTTCTGTTATT
>VZTO01020382.1:37676-53580 GCA_013400615.1 Syrrhaptes paradoxus
CAAGGGGGAATGGTTTTAAACTAAGACAGGGGAGGTTTAGGTTAGAGATTAGGAGAAAGTTTTTCACCCAAAGGGTGGTGGCACACTGGAACAGGTTGCCCAGGGAGGTCGTGGATGCCCCATCCCTGGAGGCATTCAAGGCCAGGCTGGATGGGGCTCTGAGCAGCCTGGTCTAGTGGTTGGCGGCCCTGCATATGGCGGGGGGGTTGAAACTAGATGATCACTATGGTCCTTTTCAACCCAGGCCATTCTATGATTCTTTGAAGGTATTAGTCTAGTGCTGACCTTTGCATAGCTGCATGAAATAGGTTCTGCTCCTTTTCTTCATGTGAGCAGAAGATCAGTCAAGCATTTCTCATGTTAAAGTAGCAAAATTAGGGTTCAAACAGAAGGGAACTACACTGACAAACCTTATATTCACCTGCTAATGAAGCATGAAGAACAAACAAGACAATAGAGAGATTCTGTGAGTCTGCTGTCTGTAAGAAATACTCCCTGAATGTTTTTCAGGATTTCAAATTCGAGGCAGGGTCACTCTGGTAACAATAAATATCATTAGTAGCCTTATCATTTACCATCACATGACCATTTTGTCATATCCCCTCTAACCAGAAATGGTCAAGAGGGAAGTGCACACTTGGAAGGCATAGCCTGCAGATAAGCAGGAGGTGTTTCTGCCCCATTTGCAGTCTTTTGTGATTCTTCTGAGGACAATGCTGTTACAGAAGTCATTAACTTGAATGTCTGAGACCTCCTTCTCAGCTCTTAACTTTGCAGGAGAAAGCTGAAATGGATAAATTGGGGCCAAAATCTTTTCTTGCCTACACATAGCAAAGCATTCCATACTGCAGCCAACCCCAGTATGGACCTCATGATGTTGATCTAACAGATAGTTGTGCTTCCAAAGTCATATAGCCAATAAATAATAGCTTTTTTTTTCTCTGATGTTTTCAACCCCTTATAAGAAAAAATAGATTCTGCCGTGCAAAGTTTTAATTTTTCTTTCGTAATACATCAGTTATTTCTTTCATTACATGTTTAGGTTTTTTTATCCTTTTGATTTTCTTTATTGCTACTACTTTAATATTTTGTATATTTTTACATTTATTCTGGTTTTATTCTACTTTTATCTGTATTTCTCTTCCATTAGTGTCTTTCTTTCATCTGAGTTTTCCACATTCTTCTTTATATTTTTTACTCTTCATTCATTGGGTTTGTTCAGACTGGAGAAGAGAAGGCTCTGAGGAGACTTAATAGCAGCCTTCCAGTACCTGGAGGGGGCGTACAGGAAAGACTGAGAGGGACTCAGTACCAGGGAGTGTAGTGGTAGGACAAGGGGTAATGGGCATAAGCTGAAAGAGGGTAAATTTAGACTAGACCTTAGGAAGAAATTTTCCACTGTGAGGGTGGTGAGGCACTGGAACAGGTTGCCCAGGGAAGTTGTAGATGCCCCATCCCTGGAGGTGTTCAAGGCCAGGCCGGATGAGGCTTTGAGCAACCTGGTCTAGTGGAGAGTGTCCCTGCCCACCACGGTAGGGGGTTTGAGGCTCGATGATCTTTAAGGTCCTTTCCAACCCAAACCATTTTATGATTCTCCATGTTAGCTTTTCTCACTGGGTGTGGATTGTTAGGAACAGTAGTAGTAGTAGTCCCTAAAAGTCGCAACTTTTCAGTACCCATAGCTTTTAACAGTCAAGTTAGGTTGTCTAAGCCCCTCAATCTCCAAATGTCCCAGATGCAATTAGGGCTTTCTAATAACATTAAATTAGTCTCTTCTTAATGTTTTTACCATTGGAAGTGTGTCCTGTCCCACTTGGTGAGTGAGGGCAAGGTTTCATTTGGATATCTGTGCAGTAATCCAGAAGAGCCAGAACAAACTTTGAGAGATTCAATTAAACAATAATTTTATTAAAAAGAGGTAAGATATAAAATGTAAAATGTCAAATGTAGTAGAACTACAAAAGATAAATGACTTGGCAAAGAAAACTTATAACAATACCATCACCCAGAACTTAAAACAATGTGGCAACTACTAACAATGTAATGATACTACAGTTACAAACAATATTAAGGATCTGCAACCACTTACAAAACTTAGAATCGCTTGCCACAATGAAGCTTCCCACAGAAACTTGCTGAACATGCCCCAAAATAAGCTGGAATAAAACTTGTAATGGTGTTACCTTATGTGCCAGAAAAAGTAGTTGGAGACAGAGGGACAGAGAGAGAGAGAAAGAGAAAAAGGAAAACTCAGAAAGAGAAGGGAAATGAGAAAGAAAGGAAAGACAGAAAGATTCCAGAATTGATATCACCACACTTAGATCCAGTGACGATCAACATCTTGGGGGTTCTCCAATGGCACGTGTGCCCCTTCCTATTGCTATTTCAGCTTTTTATAGACAAGTTCTCAGGCCTCTGCTTAACTTTCTTCAATTAGCTTAAGAAGCAATTGAGGTGTCTCCTTAATGTGCATGGGAAGATTGGATTTACTTTGGCTGGACTTTTCTTGTTGGTGCCTCAGAGGTGAGTGGAATCACCTTGTGGAGCAAGGTTTGCTCCTTGGTTGTGAGACAGGTGACCTCGTTAGCAAGGGAGTAAGACTGCAAGTCCTTCCATATATTCCACACTTCCTCTTATCAGCAAGGAGTTTACAATGGAGACGTTTGAGGCAAACCATTTGTTTACAAATCTTTAGGCCTTTTATCCCTTACTGGGGCCTTTGAAAGGCAGTTGCAGTTCTCTGCAACAGACCCCTTTCTCATTTTGTCCCCTACAGGGTGTGTCTGCAAAATTTTTCAGTACGTATCCTGGACAATGTTACATAGATCTTTGGTAGGTCTACACAGCTCATACTGCATCCATGAAGGTTAAACATGTTATAGGAATTATTGACTTCTGTGTAATGTGCTACTGATTTTGAAGGTAAGTTTGAGCTGGGGAAAGTACACTAGTGTTTTTCTGATGCTGTAAGAACCTAGACAATTATCCACAAAATCATTGTAGATGCAATTTAGGTGATAGGTGCTCGACTACAAAACTGTGACTCTAAAAGCCTCTTCTTAGAATACTTAAACTCTGTAAGCTCATTTGCTTTTAACATTTAGGTTCTTCAGAAATTAAAAATTCCTCTTGTCTCCTGCCTTTGTGTACATCTCCCATTTGTACTCTCTTACAGTGCAGAGAGCATTCCTCTGCCTGTGATCTTTTGAGGACCAAATCTGTAAATATATAAGGATATACCTAACAGAACAGGCTGTATACTGAACACAAGTGGAGTGGGAGATGATGGGGGATTCTTCTCCATTAGGGCAGAGTTAGGAGTACTTCCACAGGACCTTAATATCTGTGATCATGTCCCAGCTCGGAAAGATACCGTAATGACATTGCTGTGGGCAATTTGTAGCAAGAAGGGAGTGGAGATGATTTTCCATCTTGCTTGTTGATGCTCCTAACTTGCAATACCATTAAAGATTCATTAGGATAGAAATGGGGCAACCATGATCCATTAGCCCAATAGAGCAAGACTGAACATCCAAATTTCATACTCTGACCTCAGATCTATTTTCCAAGTTTGAAACTGGGTAAAAAGTAGCTATTGAGTCAAGAACTGGAGCAAGAGCTTCCTCCCCAAGTTACTTGATGACAGTGCTAAAGAACCGTTGTTCTCTCTTGATCTTCTCCTTATTTCCTCCTTTTTATAAAGAACAGATAATACAAAATTGAACAGTGTCATGAGGAGAAACTAAGAATATTCACCACTCCCCATAAAGTCTCTGAAACCTGTGTGAGTTCCTAAAGGTGAATATTGTCTTCATGCCTCTACATATATAGCCCTCAGTTGCCATACTATGCAGCAATAGAAGAAACTGTCTCGATTTTCAATGTGTATTAATCATAACTCTTCTGCCAAAAATGCTGAAGCTGTGCTAATTTTCTTCAGCTGATAATTTGCATGAATGGGTGAGTTGTATCAGTGTCTTTAAAGATTGTAATTAGAAGTGCATTAGGAGATCACTGTCAGAGTGAGAATTCATCATTTACTTTTAATGGAATGATGATGGTGTCTTCTAAATTAACAACTTCAAATGCCAAACAGTAAACAAGGATGTTGAAGGATTATCAAGTCCTAAAGAATGTAGCTATATAAGGACTGTTTGTTTCATTTGGAGTGTTTTGTTCCTGTAATTGGTTTTTTTTTTCCAATGCTTGGTAACTAGGTAAAATGTTTTAGTTCCAAGTTGTGGGAACTGAGTGTGCATCCACATTGATCACAAGTTCACAAAGTCAGGCTTAGTACAAGTGTTATGGTAGGTGGCATGGATCAGCAATAGACTTAGAGGCATTGGTCGGGGCTGTCCTCAGAGGGTTGTTCTGCCGCCAGCAGCAGGCTTAGCTGTAATCAGTAGTTCAGCAGAAGGCTGGCAAGTTTGGCATCTCAGTCACTTATTGTCCACAGCATCAGGGTACTGTTGAACATAATCACCGAGTCAAGTTAGTGCACGTGAATTTATGGACCACTCTGCGTAGCAGATTGTTCTTCAAACGGTCTCTTTGATTTCACTGGGGATAGAGCAGGGTAAGAATTACTGAATGTAAGGATGATCTTCATGTTAAGAGTGTCTGCTATTTCTGTCCCTCAACACCCTCCCATGTGCACAATAAGGATATTTCTCAGAAATTCAAGGGGTTTTGTTTTGACTGCTCCTAAGCTATTGGGTAGCCAATTGAATAATTCATTCTTTTGTACAAGATAAATTTGATCCTCCTGGCTGACAGAGTAAAATCACTCTATCTTTTTCCAGTGCTGTTTGTAAGACAAAGACAGAGGGTCTCCAAAGATACATTGATCATTTGAGCTGTGTGTAGCTGACTTCATCAAAGATAAACAAAGGTGGGTTGTTGGTTTGGGTTTTTTTTTTTTTTTGAAAAAAGAAAGAAGTTTCTGTAAGAAATAAGGCCTGGCTCCTAGCAATTAAATTATTTTCCTTTTTTTTTATTCCTTTTAATGCTCAGAATATCTGCATGCAGGAGACAGATATGCAGTATAGAATTAATACTTGCATATGCCTTACATTTTCTCTTACTTATCTCTGAATATGTCTCCAAAAACTTTTGCTTATACCGCGTTACCATGTTGTCTCAGTGAGACTCACTATTTCAGGTCCTTTCCCATCAGCATTCTTCTTGTCTTTTCTGCTCTTACCTGGGTGTTTCCAGCTGTTTCTGATGTTATACTTCCTTGAGGTTTGAAGTAAACTTGAACTAAAGCATTTTTCCTCTGCCAGAAAAACCTCTTTCATATTAAGCATTTATAGCACGTGCAGCACAGCCTGTGTTTAGACATCGCTTCTCTACTATTGCTTAGGCGCTGGTTGAGGACAGGGCTGCTTGTCATTGTTTAGAGACTGTTGCTCAGATTATCCGTAGCTATCATAACACTGAAGTAATATATGCAAACCTGGCCCTGTATTTTGTGTTACCCCCACTCCTTCAGGCAGGCCACCCTTTCACTACAGCATCCTTTCTCTGATGCCAAGCTTTCCTTGGCAGTGCACCCAAAGCCTATAAGTCTATTCTCTAATTTCTCTTTCCTTGACACACTTCGCTTCTCATTTCAGGCAGTAAGTCTCTTCTTAACCCCACTCTAAGTACCTTCCTGCATTTAACCCCTTAATGGCACATGTCCCAGTAGTCCTGGACTCTGTTTCCTTTGATCTTTTCTCTAGGTTAGGAAACTCTAACTCTGTTTCTTCTTCTCTTATCCCACAGGAGCTTTTGTGATGCACCTGTTAGAAGCTGTATCCTAATTGTCTCTGTCCAGCTATGATGTTATAATATCTAACAAACATTTTTTCTTAGATCTTTGATAGTTTATTCAGCCTTCTACTGCCTCTTTCACATTGCTTTTACTTTTACGCTTTCTGTTGCTGTTTTGTTTCAATGAATCCTTTGCCACTACTTTATTTTCTTCTGTTCACTTATATGCCTAAACTGCACTACATATCTTTTTGGCTAGTTCTCCACAGAGAAAAGTCAGTTTCCCAATACCTTTCAAGGCACATTAGCCTCTGTGATATTTCTTGTAATGTGTTATTTAATATTGCTGAATCATATTGTGGTCACTTTGCCAATCTATTCCTGTCATGTGTCAATGTGACTAGTAACTCTGAACTGGTCAGGTAACTGGGATCAAGCAATAAAATGTGAGCCTTCTCCTGTATTTTGGCTCACACAATTATTTGACTTACCACCCTTTCTCCAAAATTTTCTTGCAAAATTGGAGGTGATGGGCAGTGTGTTCTGAAGAGACATGGAAGTCAGCTTTCTAATGCTCTTTTCCATGCTACATTTCAGCTTTATTCCTTTGTAAAGTAGGGGTAAGAACTGCTACACTACTGGGATATTTAGATGTTAACTTAATGCTTGCTAAGATCTGCATGTTGTTATATCAGTTGCAAGGTATTTTTTAAGTTTCTTTTACTAGATATCAGATTTTCCCTTGGGGCATTCAAACATCAATGGCTGAAATTGGATGCAGCCACCACTTTTTCCCCACCCCATATTACACACCGACACAAAGTAAGAATGATTACAAATAGAAGAGGAAAAGCTGTGGGAAGGAGAGGAAGGATAAAGATCTTCTACTGAAATAAGCAGGGTGGCAATAAGAATTTGCCAATTGAGAAAAATGTTGTTATATTTCTGAAATAAACTAGACAATAAAGTCATATGGTATCTGATTGCCTTTACTTGTGGTTAGTGTATTGCCCTAAATAAACTGTCTGGACTTTTCCCAGAACCGTGTCTAAAACATTTGGCTCATGAGACATAAAAGGGCTACGTGTTGGAGTTGTTCCCTGCATTTTTGGCACATTCGTCCTTTTTGACTTCAGTGCAGCACTAAGACCTCTTTGCAGGCCATTAGTATTTTAAAAGAGAAACACGTAGAAAAGGTATAGAAATGTTTTAATTTTCACCATGGTACGTGGGGGTTTAAATTTATTATTGTTTTAATTTTAACCAAAATATGTATAATTGTAATTATTGTAGTTTTAATACTAAAAAAAAAATGAGTTTAGTTACATAGACATTCAATCTCTCATAGCTTTCCGTAAGTATTCTCAATGTCTTTGGGACATTCTCAAAATTTTAATTGAAATCTGTGTATTTTGGCTAACTTTAGTAGCTTTTTGAGTATTTTCTCTGGCACGGATAATCTGCATTTTGATGAGTATTACCACCATCAAGAGAGTTAAGCAGGTATCTTTATTGTTTCTTACCATATCTCTTAGTATTTGACATATGAAATTTATTTTATGGAGGAATAAGTTCAGGCTGGAAATTCATATATATATATATATTTTTTTTTTTTTTCCTCCACTATATTCTCTGCTTGTATATAAGACTTCCTGTTGCAGTGATTTGGTTTTGCCAAAATAAAGCTTTAGACTAACACTATGGTGGAAATGAGGATGTTTCTTGTTTGTTCTTTTCAGGATGTAGAAATACAGGAAGATTATACTATTAGTTGCCTCTGAATCTTACCTAAAATTGTTTTTCTGTGCATAAAGTCATTCAAGTTAACTTTTCAGCTGTGGCAGTGTTCTTCATACTGCGAGGAAGCTGGAATTTTTCTTTTTATATTGTAGCTGCAATACTCGAGATAGCTCATAAATTTACTTGTCTCAAGTTAGAGAGTCAGTTAGAAAGTCAAAACCATAAATTTCAAAGTTCCATGAATGTGCTTAGTACGTAAAATATATAATATAGTTAAGGTGGGAGTTGAGATTCTCTCAAGGTTCGCTCATGTTGTCTCTAAATACTTAAGACTGATAATGCAATTTTAAATACACAATTAACTATGAATGTTAAACAAGCAATGAATTTCTTTTTTGTAAGTTCAGGGAAACCTAGGAAATACACTTTGAATTAAAGAAATTAATCTAGGAAAAATTCTGTAATTTTTGTCATGGAAAATTTTTTAAACTTTGTATATAACCTTTAAATGAGAAGAATGATAAGTTCGGCATGTCATGATTACAGAAACGTCGTCATGCAGTTATCATAGCTGGAAAAAATATTGAAGTAAATAAAATAAATTTCTGCATTACTGTGTATTGTTGAAGACTCAGTGAAATAAAAGGCAGACATTATAAAAACTGGATGGCATATTGATTTTTCATTATAGGATAAAGGTTTGCTTACAATTGCAAAACTGTGACAGCAAGTAGTAATGGCTATGAAATCATTTTGTGGAAGGCAACAGAAGAGGAAATAGCTGTCTGCCTTAGTTCTGTTTGTGTGGTATGTACAGATAGTGATGCAAGACTTTATTTCTGATGTTAAGAACATGTGGGAAAAATACTTGGTTATTTTGTCTTGTTTGGTGTATGTGTGTAATTAAATCCACAGAATGCAGGCAAATTATTCTTTTTGAAACGGTTTCTTCTCCTGTGTTCTCAAGGATGCAAAACTAGACTGCAGTTTCCTTTGGTTATTCACATCTAGTTCTTGAATTTCTTCTATAAATAATCTTAGGTCTCTGGATTGTCCATAAGCAGTTTGTTGTATATGTTTCATATTTAAAATTGCAGGTGTGATCATTCTCTTTGAAAAATATGGCATGTGGTACAGTTTCTATTTCTTAACCGATGAAGGGTACTCTAACAAGTGGCTTTCTACTGTAAGTACTCATAAATTCAAAATTCATTAATATTCTTTCATATTTATTTAAAATCAGTTGTTTGTGGAAGTTAGTAAATTCGTTTGCTAAAATATTTGTGGAAGGTGAGTATGAAATGAGAACAAATAAATTGAAATGAAATACATATTTTTTTCCCTGAAATATTTTCTGAAAATAGTTTTAAGTATTTGTCCATGTTGCTTCCATATAAAACTCTCACAGAGCTGCACACAGACAAATAATAGAAGAAAAAAGGAAGAATTGCAAGTCATAGCCACAATAAATACCCCAATCTTCTACCATAGTGGCAAAAGTATTTACACCAGTAGCTTGCCCTACTGTAGACCTCACTGATGAAGACAGATGTCCTCACAGCGCAGCCATAGGATATGTGAGTTGTTTCTGTGACATGCCACTGTGGTATGTGAGGTTGCTCAGTGTCTCTGAAGGGGTCAGTCAGCACCTTTTGGTATTACACCCTAGAAATTTAATTTCGGACTAATAACCTTTTGTTTAATTGAATAGTTTTTTGCTTAATTTTTAAAGTATGATTAAATGGGCAGTATCAGACTATTTCTGGCACCAGCAAGGGTTGCTGAGTTGCTGGTTTTCCAGCAGAACACAATAAATTATTTAAAACTGTTCTTTCGTGATCTTGATGCACAGACTTCTTGCCATGCTCATTGTAAGCACAGTTGAAATAACTTTTCTGGGAAACTTGGAGCAAACAGTAGGAAAGGAAGCTGGTGATGTTTCCCTGGTAGAGATTACATATTACTCAAATACATAATTTCAGTGAATTACAGTTTAGGGTGAATTTTGCAGAAGCATCTATGTTGCTTTATAGCCTCATTCTAAGTGAACAGGAGACTGGGCTGATAATTTCCAGAGGGGCATAGCCACATAATTCTCAAAGCAATTAAGCACCCACTGTGCACATTTCTGCATACTTGTATTTAGAAAACCTCCTGTTCCATACAGTTGCCTAATTTTTTAGAGAAAACTGACAGTTGCCAAGTTTCCACAGGACTTTAGTGAATTTGACTATGCACCTTTCAGCCTCACAGGTTACAAAGCCACTGCTGAGGAGGGCAGTCCAGCTCTCAAGCCTTGTAAAAAAATCATACGAAAATACAGCTTGAATTTCTGGGGCTTGTGATTGCCAATGTTCTGTTTTCATAACCAGTCTTAATTTTAAACTCTGGCTCCTCGGTGCAGAGGTACATCCTCAGACGCAAACTAGTTCAGTAAGGCTAGAAACTAAACTTTGCATTTATTGGCACTGAAAATATATTTTGAATGAACTGAATATATGAATTTGAAGTAGACATACATTCCCATTACAGTAAGGCCTTAATTTCAGACTGAAAAAAAAAAAAAAATAGGTACTGTTGCAGCATTAGCCCCAGAAACACTAAAAACCTCCTTTGGAAAATGTGGCTGTGTGTTTTTGTCAGTTTGTAACTCATTTCTTACACTTGTGTATTCCTGAGAGAATTTTTCTGGTAACTTTATTATCTGAATGAGATTATAATTAAAAATTGAACAAATATTGTTTGACTTTCTTTTGAATAAAAGAACAGCTCTTCTGAGCCACTTATTAATCTTTATTCCAGCCATTGTTATTCATATAACAAGAAATCTGGCAGCTATGGAAAAAACAAAAACCAAAAACAAACCAAAAAAACACCCACCACAAATACTTCTGATTGATTTATACGGTGGAGAGGCAAATCAAGAAGCAAAAGGGCCTGCCTCCAATAGCTTAGACTCAGACTGTAAAACCTGGAGTCTAGACCTCCCACCTAGAACAAAGGTGGACACATCCATTTCTGGCCTTATTGCCCCAGATCCCCAACTTCCTTATCATGAATGAGATGCAGGCANATAGCCTCATTCTAAGTGAACAGGAGACTGGGCTGATAATTTCCAGAGGGGCATAGCCACATAATTCTCAAAGCAATTAAGCACCCACTGTGCACATTTCTGCATACTTGTATTTAGAAAACCTCCTGTTCCATACAGTTGCCTAATTTTTTAGAGAAAACTGACAGTTGCCAAGTTTCCACAGGACTTTAGTGAATTTGACTATGCACCTTTCAGCCTCACAGGTTACAAAGCCACTGCTGAGGAGGGCAGTCCAGCTCTCAAGCCTTGTAAAAAATCATACGAAAATACAGCTTGAATTTCTGGGGCTTGTGATTGCCAATGTTCTGTTTTCATAACCAGTCTTAATTTTAAACTCTGGCTCCTCGGTGCAGAGGTACATCCTCAGACGCAAACTAGTTCAGTAAGGCTAGAAACTAAACTTTGCATTTATTGGCACTGAAAAAATATTTTGAATGAACTGAATATATGAATTTGAAGTAGACATAAATTCCAATTACAGTAAGGCCTTAATTTCAGACTGAAAAAAAAAAAAAAATAGGTACTGTTGCAGCATTAGCCCCAGAAACACTAAAAACCTCCTTTGGAAAATGTGGCTGTGTGTTTTTGTCAGTTTGTAACTCATTTCTTACACTTGTGTATTCCTGAGAGAATTTTTCTGGTAACTTTATTATCTGAATGAGATTATAATTAAAAATTGAACAAATATTGTTTGACTTTCTTTTGAATAAAAGAACAGCTCTTCTGAGCCACTTATTAATCTTTATTCCAGCCATTGTTATTCATATAACAAGAAATCTGGCAGCTATGGAAAAAACAAAAACCAAAAACAAACCAAAAAAACACCCACCACAAATACTTCTGATTGATTTATACGGTGGAGAGGCAAATCAAGAAGCAAAAGGGCCTGCCTCCAATAGCTTAGACTCAGACTGTAAAACCTGGAGTCTAGACCTCCCACCTAGAACAAAGGTGGACACATCCATTTCTGGCCTTATTGCCCCAGATCCCCAACTTCCTTATCATGAATGAGATGCAGGCACTAAATTTTGTGCAAAAAGGTTTCCCTCAGGTAGCTTTTTTGTGTTACAGAAGACTTTTAACCTACACGGCACCCAGCCCTGTCAGCTGGAACCAAGTGCCTGAAACTGTGTGGGGAGCGTCATTTAGCACCTCTGCCTACTGGTCCTTCTTGGGTGGAATACGGGGCCTGACTTGCTCCTTTCAAGGTCCAAGCACATGGCATGACAGTCTTGCAGGTCCCCAAGGACATGGTAGAAAAGGTACAAGAGCACAATAAGCAATGAAAGCCACATTGTGCAAGACTGGACTATCCAAGGTTGTAGAGGAACCTTGCTGGTCATGGGCAGTCATGCAGTCCAGATGGTTGTGCTGGAGCAAATCCATGAATAAGTAAAATGTCCGTTCCATCTTCCGTCTCTCATCTCCTGAGCATGGGGGAGATAAGGTGTGTATCATCTAGCTGTGTTGAATGTTTTTTTCTCCTCCAGCTAAAACTGGTTTTGAGTTGTGTTCAGTTGCTGAGACGCCCACATAAAAAAGCTACTTTAAAATGCAGAACATGGCAATTTTCCAAAGTGAATATTACAGTATTAAATATTTGAAATACTGAATATGTTATTGTAGTACTGTATGTGTGCCAATATTTTAACAGTTGTCATGCTTCTAGACTTGACAAATTGCAGTTAGATAAATTAGCTGAGTTATTTCAATGTTATTTGGCATAACCATAGCTTCCCTATTCTTACAACAGGGAAAATATGGAATAATTAAAATTATGTTATGTAAATATCTCTGACATTATTAATCAGTGACGCTATACTGATTTTGTCATTATAATGCATGTTTCATGACTGAAATTGCACTAAAAATGTGCCTCTAGATGCTTAATTCTATGGTCCAAATTATCATAATTTGGTGTTCAATACAAGTAGGCCTTGAGTATAAAGGATCCAGGATGGTACTGCAGCAGGGAGAGGAGAATTCTAAAAGAACTATTTTGACAGTTTGACAGTTATTTTGACAGCAGGACCCTCCAGGAAGAGGAAAACTCAAAATACTGAGTGAAGAATTTAAGGGAAACTGTATATGATAAGAATAGTTCAAAAGACGGAAGTTGCTGCAAGAAGGAGAAAATAAAAGAGAACAACCAAATAAGTGCTAGAGGTGGAGGAGAAAGATGAAGAAATCCTTCTGAAAACATGCTGCTCAAAATTATTCATTACAGTGAGGCTATATGAGAGGCTTAAATGGCTCTATAAGCTTCTCTTGAATACAAACAAAATTATTGCCTTTACTAGACTGATAGTGTTTCGTTCATTGATATAAGAACATGTTTTGTGATAAATTAATTTATTAATTTCATACTAGTTGTGGAACTAAGGAAAACTTGTGAGATCCAGCAAAAGTCTGTTTTGCTTTTGGTAACCCAGGAGTTTTCTGTGAGGTCTGTGATTGCATTTACAGACCTGTACCCAAAGGTCATGTAACTTTTCAGGCTGCATTTAAGGTGAATTCTTTGTGAAAAGGTCCATACAGTGCTTTTGTATCAGGATAGAGCTTCAAGCCCTAACAAAAGAGCCTGACTGAAGGGGAGCCTTGAATAACTTGGTAAAAAGGCAAGGTGGCTGATTCAAACAATGATCATCAGTAGCACCTAGATTAGGTGCCACTGAGAAGCAAGAAAGGGGGAGAATTAGATTTGCCTAAAATTCAAAGTTGGAAAAAGTTTTTCCAATATCCAAAGAAAAATAATAAACCTCCCTAAGGATTGTGTTGAAGGTAAACCAAATAAAGGCAATTTCTTGTTTAACAGATTGCGTGGACACTCTTATTCTAAAATACGAGTTTCTTATTCCTTTCTAGACTGCTGAGATATTTCTAAGCTGTTGCATGGACTCTAGATTTCAAATGCACAGCTAACAGAATCAGGCATGTGTAGTTATATAGACCTGTCACTTTTACATAGAAGAAGGTGAGCCATTGAACTTTGGTGTCTGGGTGTATAAATCGAGATTCTAGCCCTCACCTCCATCTTGCTCACACACACAGACACATGTGTGTATCACACAGCCTGCAGTACAGAAACCAGCATTTGCTTTTCAGTGAGACTTCCACATGGCAGAGCAGTAAAGTGCGTCACAGGAGCTTACAACAGTAATTATTCTCAACTGTGTTTTAAAACAACCGTTTGTGCTGTCACTTTCTTTTTCTTTTGCTGGGATGGAGGCAGTGCATTAGCCAGAGACTGCGACACTTGTTGGGAAAAATCTATGGAAAGGAGTTTTTGCACATTGCTTCTCCACATCTCTTATGATCTTAGATAAACTAAGTGAATTTTCCAGTTTTTAATTGGTAAAGGAATGTCTCAGAAAAGGAGTTTTAGCTGAGATGCTACTCATATTATTGTTGTAAATAATTGGATTGTTTCAGCTAGCACATCAGCTATTGTGAATGCAGTATGGCTGTTACTAGCTAACACTGAAATATCTGTTATAAGATGACAGGCAGGTAGTAGATCACAGACAAGAAAACACTGATTTTTTTTTTTTTTCTTATAATGGCCAGTGGGGATAAAATGGCATAAGTAAAATGATCAAATTTTTCCAATTGGGTCCCTTGGTTCAATGGCATCATTATTTCCTTTTTTCCATGTTATCTTTCTTTAGAGAATTTTTAACCTTTCTTCTTCAGAAAATAAGGTGGGAGGCATTGCAGCAATACGTTGTGACTCTTGTTTTATAGGAAGCTTGGTAGTAAACAAGATGTTTAGATATCAAGTAATATATTTTTTTAAAAAGGAATACAAAATTATGTTGAATAAGTTTTTCATCAATAAATAAATCCAAATTAAGAAGATATTACAGTGTTGCAGCAAAGTGTTTATTTTGTATGGCATTAGGAGCTTTGTAGTGATGAAGTCAGTGGAACTAAAACCCTCTTATAATAGTCCATGAAGGCTTTAAGATTCAACCGTTTAAAGAGCAAAACCTTAACATGAATTAGATCAGACATGATGCTGAATGCTCTGCAGGGTGCTGGTACACACAATGGCTAAACACCTTGTTTCCTTATTGTACTGCAGCACACAGAAGGATTATACCTGCACTGTCTGAGGTTTGCCCTTGATGAATCCAGTCATTTCAACTTTCACAAAGAACAAGCCTGTTTAAAACCAGAGTGGATTTGTAAAGTGTTTACTAAGCTTTAAAATCTGGCATAACAGACATGATTAAATAGACACAAATGACAAACAAACAGTTCTGTAAGATACAGCACAGCCCATAGTAATAACTGTTCCAGAAATTTACTGTTTGTTGCTGCTGCTTTCAGGGAAATTCAAAATGTGTGATCTTTTTTCTTTTGGAATTTGTTGGAGTACTTGAAAAGCTCTGTTTAATATTGGTTTTGGTTTTTGTGCCAGTTTATTATAAAACAATACTCTTTTTACTTCCAGAGGAACCCTAAATAAAATGACTCTTGCAAACAACACAGTGTTCATAATACTGTTGTGCTTCCAGTGTGAAAACACTGCTGAATAAGCAGCTGGTTATTTCACTCTGTGGCAACACATAGTTGCATTGCTTTTCATCTGCTCTGTAATGGTGAGTGACTGGTCTCCCATATAAAGGACAAAACATCTAGTAGACTAATGGCCCACTTTGTATACTGTGATTGGAGCAATATCTCTCTTCTGAAGACTAGCAGGGATGTTCCAGCAAGGGGAGGCATACTGGCTTTGTTGAATAAGGTCCTGCAGCCCTGATACAGTTTTCTGTGTGGATGATGTGATAAGTGTCTTGCCCAAAGTCATGATGCAAGTCAGAGTCAGGTCTGGAAATATCATTGAGGAACATTGGTTCTTTGTCCCACCATTACAAACTACTGCATACCAACAGTTACCTTAATCTACACAAATGAAAACTAATACAGCTACTATTACACTGTCAGTGGGAAAGAAAGGTAAAATATGTTCTGCTGCTATTCCTTTGACAAGTGGTAAGGAATGCAAAGTTCTGAGTGGAGTCCTCTGTCCATCACCAGTAAAGCAGCTGTTAAGCAGTGTAATTAAATAAACTTGATACAGCTGATATTACAGAATCACAGAATCACAGAATCACAGAATGTTAGGGATTGGAAGGGACCTTGAAAGATCATCTAGTCCAATCCCCCTGCCGGAGCAGGAACACCTAAATCAGATCACACAGGAACGCATCCAGGCGGGTTTTGAATGTCTCCAGAGAAGGAGACTCCACAACCTCTCTGGGCAGCCTGTTCCAGTGCTCTGTCACCCTCACTGTAAAGAAATTTTTT
>VZTO01020385.1:1612-15553 GCA_013400615.1 Syrrhaptes paradoxus
TTAATAAAAACTTTTTAATGGGGTTTTTTTAAACACAAAGTTTCTATAACAAAAATGCTGTCTTATAAAAAAAATTAAAATATAAATTGACAAATACTGAAACATTCTTGTCAATATTCAATAACCTTAGATAACTATAAGATACACCAATATGCTGATTAGTAATTTAAGGCCTGAGAAACAAAAGTTTCAGAGGGAAATACACAGAAGCACAATTGCATTTACATTAGCTACAGGGCATAATTAAAACTACATCATTCTGTTAAATCTACATAATTATGTCCCAAAGACACTTTCTTTTTAGCATCCTTAACTTTACTGATAAACCAGTAAGGACTTTGGGTTTAAAAGGTCAGGCAATATTGTTTTAAAATAAAATACATCCTTACAAGTAAAAGGGTAAAAATGTAAGGGTTTGGGTTTGTTTTATTCCTTCTAGTGCTCAGAACTCCAGATGTGACAGGCAAAACAAAATTCTCACGCACACCGAAAAAAAACAGTACCGAGTGAAGCTGCAGATTATTCCCCCACCAAAAGGAACAGGAATTGACACAGCATCTACCACTGCAGGGGGGGTAAAAAGTGAACATGGCTAATTTTGTAAATGCCATTAACTTCATTAATTGATACTAAAAAGTGGGGGGACATCCCTTTACCAGTGAATATCCTGCTTGTAAATTTAAATACCACCCAAGGTGAATTCAATAGCCCATTATGCACCGCTCACTATGTATTACTCTTCTTACTCAAATTTTTAAAACTTATGAATACAGTTAAATCACATGCAGGCTATATATACATATGTAAATACACACATGATATATATATTCATTTATTTTTATAAAGTTGTAAGTTAACAGCACCTTTCAGTGATGATTACATACACAGCATATGGGCAGAAACAGTGAAAAACTGATTACTTTCATCTTATTTTGCTGAACTAAGTGCTAGGGCATTTCTAACATGTATCACAAAGAGTATCTAACCTTATATTCACACCTGATTTCTCAACATCTGACTTTTTATGTGTCAACTGGAGCTATGATACGCTTCACTCACTTGCCTGATTTGTTAAAAAAAAAAAAAAGTAAAATGGACCATGTGAGAAACAGCCACAGAACACATATCTGTATTCTTCATTTCATAAAGAGGTCAGAGCAGCAACATCTACAAACTTGCCCACATCTATATGAGTATTGTGAACAATGCAGATGCTACTGGTAAATCCTTTTGAAGCAAATCAGGATTTCCTGTTCGTCAGGAAAGTAGAAATAGCATCAACTGCTTTGTAAAACTTGTATTTTAATTATATCATGTCCATAAATGCAACATGGCATGTTATTTTAACAACAGCAATTCCATACTACTATTTAATTAAGTCCTAATAAAAATCACCATCTAATGCAAACAACTTGAAACTATTTCAATTTGATCTCACAATGTTTAACTAAACAGGAAGCAAACAGCTATCTCTAGCTGTAACTAGATGAGCTAATTTTCTGCACTCTTTCCAAAATGATTGCATCCACAATACCAAACAGAAGTAACACTGACAATGCTGATAATGACTTCCCTTTTGCCACGGGCCAGGGTTGTATGTTTACAGGTATTGCTAATACCCTCTACATTTTATATAGTCAGTAAGGAATCTTACCCCAGCTCCTTACTATGACTTAGCAGAATTTAACAGGACCCTGGAAGAAGCTTTTCACATTTGAACGTACTTCCTGGAATACGTCCTCTGTAAGCACGCTTTCTCAGTCCTCTCACTTCCAGAATCCATTACAGATCTCTTTCCTACTGCTTTGGCCAATAGGTATACAAATCAAACTGAAGAAATCAAACCATGCAGACCACTATGCAGTAATATGCTAACTGTACTCATCTGAGCATTTCAAAATTCTGAAGTGCTCCACAAGAGAAGGGAACAGAATGCTACCAAGCAGAAATTAATGCACACAGGACACAAAGGACAAATTCCCACCTACAAAACACAACTTTAAGCAAAAATTATAATACACAACAGCAAGAATCTTGCATAGACTTTACATACTTACTGTGATACCCTTATTGCCAAAAATAACCCAATTAAAACCTATTTCCATTCAGCTAAAGAAGGATATTGTGATTGCTTGGACTAAACTCCACGGCCAGACCGCAGAGGTTTTGCAAAAAATTCCTAGTTTTCAGGCTCAGCTCTAACCGTTCCTATGGAACCAAAGGAGGAAGAATAATAGCTGTCCACAACGTAAGTTCTCAGGATTTTCAGTTAGAGTCCAACTCCTCGCTGCTTATTAGCAAATTACTATAGCCAAAGGAAAGAAAACAAAATCTTCCAGCTACAACCAACAAGCGAGCTGTACTAATTCAGCTTGACTCGGATAAAACAGCAATTCATGCATTTACAGCTTCGAGTCATGCCTTTAATTCTCACGCCTAGTTGTACAAATTTTGCCTATAAAAAAAATTCACTCAAAACACCTCTTCTCCACATCGTTTATTAAAATACAAAACAAACTCCAGACTATCCTGTCCAGCAGAGATCACACCAGCTAACAGATCTCAGCAGCCATCTCTCTCCATAGGGGTATCAGCTTCAACAGTTACATACCATTTGAACAAGGCATCTGTTAACCCCCAGGCTTCCATTCACACGCAAATAAAACCAGGAAGCTCTATGAAAAGAGTAGATTTCCCGATGAATGATTCACTGCCATAAAGCTCATTTCTGGAAACTAACATGACTGTTGAGACTACAGGCATTTTTCACTTGGTGTTCAGTGTAACCCTGGGGCAAAGGCTTTTCAGCTCCTAACAAGCAGCATCTTGGTCGAGTCACTTTACAGCTTTGCACAAATATTCTGATTTCATAGACCTGGCTGTTCAGAGGAATGACACAAAGGACTATACAAAAAAAAAAAAAAAAAAAAACAACCAACCAAACCCAAAACAAAACAAACAAACAAAAAAAACACCCCAAAATCCAAACCTGAAACCAAAAGCACACAAAAGAATTTGGGACAAGTGATATCTGAAAGTCCTTTAGCCTTTGGGGTTGAAATTCAAGTTAAATATTAATTCTTACTTCAAGCCTGTGTGCCTAGGGTGCCCTTGGACTACCCACAGTCTTGAAAACCCCGTAACAATTGCACATTACTGTTTGTTTTTTTTTTCTTCAAACTTGCCTTTAAAGAAAAGGTTTAATGTAAATTCAATAGTAAGTTTGTGAATCAAAATGAGTCATGTAAATTAAAATGCATTTTTGTGTTTCTTCTGACAATTAAAATCACTTTTAGCCTGCTATTAAAGCAACTTCAAGAGCTAACTTTGTTTGTAGAACACAAAAACATTTGGAAACATATCATTAAAGTATTTTGACTTTCTTCACGCTCAGTTATACTAGGTAAGCCCAGCCATTTCAAAATATAATGACGTTATGAATAGAATGTAATTTGGCCAATACAGAATAAAAACTATTCACTCAAAATCTTTGAAATTCATTGGTTCTATCTCACTACAACTAGAGTGTGAAATGATAACTTCCAAATAATTAAAGAGAAATACAGATAGTAAGTGGTTCTACTCAAGCTAATTTTTATAGTCACTGGTGAAAGGAAGAAAAAAAAAATCTATTTCATTTTATGATAAGTTTAACACAAAAATACAATTTAATCAAGAACTTGACTGTCTAGCCCCCGATAATCAATGAATTCAAGGGCAATATGCTTAACTGCATTAACGCCTTGTTACCATGACATACTCTTCCACAGGTTTCAGGGTGATAAGGTTTTACAGGTAATATATGCTGCACTTTTATTACATTTTTTTATATCGTAGAAGAGCGCAAACATTTTCTTAAAGTTCTATAGTAGCCTTTATAGATCTCAGGAGAATTAAAGCCTAGACATCAATTTGCATTACAGTACTACTTATGTACATTTAAAAATAGATCAGATTTTAATCTGAATAGAGGAATTTCAATTATATTTATATCTTTATATCTTAGATGTTAAATATTGTGACTTGCTGTTCAACATGTCACTCTAGGCTGTAGATTTGTAAAGTTTAAATAATTCAAGAATAAAAGTAGCAAATGACATTCGAGAATGACAATTAAAAATGTGACAGAATAAAGATCTTTTTCTGATTTACAAATCAAAATATGTTCCTAAAATAGTAGGTACCATTACCCAATACAAAAGGGGCAAGTAAAAAAAGAATGGAGCTGTAATTTAACCCCCACATCTCAAACAAATGAGAAAGCAAAATAACAAAACCAAACGTAACCAACTGACGGATAAAGAAAATAATCCTCAGGATCTAAGGAGGTGGAGGTTGTTTTGAAGAACAACCACATCACTCATCTATTACAAAATGCACTGGGGGTAGTTGTGTGTGCTTAAAAGCACTACCCTACAGATTATCAAGTGCCTATTTCTATTTTCATTTACATACACGGGTTTTTTATAACATGATTGTGTAGACCTATACAAGGATTATAGCATAAACACTTGTAATTCACTCCTGCATGTTATATTTGTTTATTCCTCATGATCTTCTCTCCCTCTAGTGGCTGGCCCTCACAAAAATGTACTTCTACCTTTATTCAGACCTGTATGCAGAATCATAGGACAACCAGGCTGGAAAGGACCTCAGGAGGTCTCTAGTCCAAGCTCTCCCTCATGGAATTCCTGGTGGGCCCTGGTAGAAACATTCACCACCAGCTGTTTGCAATCAAGGTAAAGCCTCACTCCTGAATCCTGATTCAGGGACCTCTTAAGATCATCTAGAAAATAAATAGAAGAGCCAGGAAAATCAAATCACCAGAACTATCTCACTGAGGTGTCTCTTCATGCCAAAGTTTCATCGCTTCTTAACAGAGCAGGAGACCCTGCATACGCCTTTGCGCACTGTTGCAGTATGGCTGGGAAGCTGTCTGTCCTCAGTTTCAGACACGATCATCGTGCATGGAAGAAACATCTAGAGGATATTAATGACAACTGATGCTCAAAAGCTTCATTGCTAAATACCACATTATTTACCAATCACAGACTCTGAGCAAGGTTAAGTCTGAGTAAACTTTCCTCTTCCTTCTTCCTGGAAAATGCCTGTCATGAGGACGTTCACTAGCAGGAAAGGAGGAAGAGGCATACCTCAGACAGGAAACTGACAACTAGAAAACAACCTGCTCATTGCCACTTGTGACCAACTGCTACAGAAAACAACAAGCTATATGAAACTGTAGTAAGATGATCTGGAAAATTAAGTCAGGAAGAATAAGAGGCTTCACTAACCTGAATGCTACCACATCCCCCAGGAAAGAGTCCCAAAACACAGGGGCTGAAGAGCCACATCCTGTTCTCAGTAAGAAGTCACAAGGACAAGAAAGCTGTTCTGTCATCAGGATAATTTTGTAAATACAGTAACACTTAAGTTTTGGAGATTTATTAAAGAAATAAAATAACTAAAAAAACCACAAACTCTTGCACAACTTTCAGATGCACTTCAGTAGCATATGCAACAGTAACAAAAACCAGTACGATACCAAATTGCAATATCAAAGGAATTACTTTTTAACACAGAAGTGCACAACTAGCAACTGCCTCTTCTCTAAAAAGTGGTAAATAATCAGAGTACTAGAAGGGAGCATTTCATACCACTGTCCCTGAAATACTGCTAAGAAAAAGAATACATATCACAGGAATATATGTAGCAAAGGAAAGTAAAGAGAGATGGGTTGCCTTCAAGTCATCCATCTGTATCAAAACCTTGATTCCAGGCTATTAGCTAAAGAAGTAATTGAATGATGCCTTAAAGAAACTGATACAGCTTTCATTCTTTCCTTTTTTCTAAATACCACATTATCTCTCAAGTCTCTGATTTCACATTCATAATCATACAAATAGATCTGAAAACAGCAACAGCCAAGTAACAATCTCTGCTATAAGAGGATTTTATTTTCAACTATCAGAGCATTTTTACAACTGTACTGTAATGATTTAATTTGTCTCGATTCATCTTATTAACTTTCTTGTTTCAAGTTTTTTAAAAGCATACTGGAGTTGCCCCCTCTTTTTTGGTGGGTTGGAAGGGGAGTTATTTTTTAAATAACAAGAACAAAATGTGAAAAAACTTATGGGAAGTAATATCCATTTAAAGTAAGATTACATTTTATAGAAAAAACAAACCAGCCTTAAAATAACACTGAGGTTATGAAGTCATCTGGCATAACCATTCAGTCAGAAGTAACATATCTACCACCATGTGACAGTTTATCTTATCAACTGATCAACAATAATTTACCATTTAGGCATTCTCAGCCTAGCAATTTGTAGAGTAATTTTAATTACAGTGCCTAAAGGAAAAAGAAAAATATCTTGTGTTCTGCCTTTGTCTCTGTTGTGAACATGCCGGTACACGGTCATTCCCACCCGCAACAGAGCATCCTTACCAGTTTCAGTGCTTTCTTTGCAGGCACTACTTGACTTATTTTTCCACTTCATACATGGTTTCACACTTCATTTACAATATATTTTACAGATTCCTCTTTAAAGGAATTATTAATTTAACACTTACTATTAATATTTAATTAATTGACATTAATAATTACTTAATATTATTTAATCTATAATAATTTATTATTACTTAACTATTAATAATTATTAGTAGTAATTAATTATTGTTAATATTTAATATTGTCTCTTGCAAAATTTTCTATAGTGTATTTATCAATGAACCCTGTGGTATGTCCACAGTGATTCAAAGCACAGGAGTTCTTTTTCGTGCAAATTTTCCTCGTGCCTACGCCTAGCCTGGTGGTAGGCACTCCAGGGCACCGCTGATACGCTCTGCTGAAGGCTGGAGTTGTGGGCCACGAATTCTTAGGATTGAGAACTGGTGTAAATGTTGCAGCCACTGAAGACAAATGTGAACACACAATTTTGAAACGATAACCATTTCCACCCAATTGAATACTCCTTCTTTGCAATATACCAGTCCAGTCAATAACGAATAATTAACTTCAGGCTTTAGCAAGTACCATGCAATGTATATTCACAATGCTCCAGTAAGACAAAACAGTATAATTATCTCCACTCCCCAGGAAAGGAACAATGGCAGGAGTGTTAGAAAATTAAAATGTGAAAAGAAGAAAGTAGCAATAAGAGTTGTACTAATATTCATTTTTTCAGGACATTAAACACTATATGATATTTTACTCTGAAAAACCACAGGCCACTGACTTCAGTCAACGGTGTGAAAAATCAGAGGTTTCTTTACCCCAGTCTGATGTTGATTTATCTAGGACTTGAGAAGAACAATGAAAATTAAATGGAAATAGCTGCCTGTTTGTTAAAAAGGCAGTAACTACAACCCCTCGCTTCAGTCACAATATGCTTTCTAAGTTTTGAAGCTAAACATAGGATCATAAAACTTCATTGATTTCTAGGGACTATCAAGAGAGATGCTATAGCAGAAAGTCATGAGCCTGTGACCGAAAACACAATCCAAGGTGCATGCATCTCTTCATACATGTGCATACACCTAGACTCAAAGCACAAGCAGGTGGAATCAGACCTGTTCACACAATATTTTTTTAAAAGAGAAATACCAAAAGTAACAATTAATTTACGTTGTTATTGTTACTGTTTCTGATAGCCCTTTTTTATTCTTTCAATTTCCTTTAAGCACAGGAAATTGTAACCGTGAAGTCTGTATTTTCACAAACTCAACTAGTAATTAATCAGCATGTAACTGCAAAATGTATTACCTCTCTTCAAATCCTTTCTTGAAACCTTTGTAAGGGAATGCATTTTGGATTTTTTTTTTAACAAAATACATATCTCCTCTTAAATCAGATCCCATTTTAGGAGCTAGATTTACAGAGGCTTAGGTACCCATTTGAATCATACCTTCAATTTCCTTTCCCCTTCCCAAGAAACCCCAAAAATTAGATTTTCCATGCTCTCAAAGAGACAGCACAAGTATGTTACATTTTCCTCACTCATAATACTCTCAAAAAATATCAGCAAGGGTTAGGTTAATGACTAATACATAAATAATACCACCCATTGCACTGAACAGCATTTTCTCACAATTTCCTTGAATATACTCTTCTGTCTTCATTCATCTCCAGTTTCTTCTTTCACTCTTAGACTGTAAATTTGCAAAGGCAAGCTCACCTCACACAGAGCTGTCCAATTAATATTTCTTTTCACTAACCAACAAAAAAGGCTAACCTTGCCTTTCAGATAGTACTGTTTGTGGTCACCCACCTGCTTGGTAAATTAATTTAGTCATATAGTAGGTGTATTTCATAAAGGACATCGGTCTCCCAGTGACTTAGTGGTAAAGTAAGATTTGTCTAGTCCTGATCTATAAAAAGCCTCTTTGCGGCTTGCCTTTTTTCCCCATGCTTCAAGAGAATGACCCACAAAATTAACAGAATAATAAGAAAAGAGAGAAAAAAAAACCCCAACTTTTAAAGCCAGTACTGTACCTTTTGCCCAATTATCCGCTTTAAGAAGCAGCTATTCAAATATATAGCTCAATGTATACATTACCTACCTCCTCATATTCACATATTTAGATATTTTTCATTTGTTGAATTACCTTGTCTGCATCCACTTTTCCTCTAATAAATTCTTTCTTCCAAAATTCCAGTGCTTGTTCCAGAGTCAAGCCAATGCCTTTTAAGAACAGTCCGTATTGCATACGGCCTCCGTGGCGGAGATGATGGTTATCACGTAGGGCTTTGTGCAACTGGCGCATGCAAGGAGGGAAGGATTTCACAGAAAGCTGTCAAGAAAAAAAATTTGTGTTTAAGACATACTGATCATTTAACTTGCTTACTGCAATTATTAATTAGCTCCATTTGAAAATGCCAATGTCTGGAAGAAAAGATATGCATGTGCAGAGCGCCTTGGGACTGATGATAACACAAGTGTGTCCGTAAGCCATCAAATCCAATAGTTGTCTCAAGAACAAAATCCAAAGGACCTGAAGTATTACAGGTGGTAGTATCTGACTATCTTCAGGTACAAAGTAACATCGGTTTAATTGCTGGCAGGAAAAACATATCCACAGTACCATTATAATGCTTCATGCTGGTTCTTTATTTTAGCTTCAGGAATGGCAAGGTGACCTTTGTTAAAGAGTCTGCGGGGGTTAGGGGAGGGGGTGGGTTTTTTCAAACATCTTTGAAAAACTACAAACAGGAGTAAAATGTATTGCAAGTGATCTGCAGGTTTTTTCCCTGAAGAATACTATTTCTTATAAAGCAAATCTCAGAGATAAAAAAATGTAACATTCAAGTTTACTTGGGCTTTGCATTTTTATTTTTAACATCTGAGTCATGCCATAGAATTCACTACCAAAGGAACAATGTCACGGTTAAGATGGACACTTGAAAACACAAACAATTCTTAGAGTTCACATAAAGGAGTTGTAGTGTGTTTTGAATTCTCTCTGTACCATTGATGCGGGTTTACAAGCCATGTTATTTACTTCCTTGTTTTGAAAAACCTTTCTGTAAGTCAAAAGTCCAAAAAAGAGCAATGAAAAGATTAATACTGCAACTCAATAACCATAAACTAAACATCATGAGTTGCAAAATTAAGAAAATTTTGTTAAACTCTGTTTATAATTATGTTAGGTATTTGTGAAAGTACACAAAATTAAGCAGCAAATTAAGCAATTCATTATAGCTCCAGCCTAAACCCTGATTAGATGCATTTTCAGCTAATTCTGTTCCATTTTAAACTTTACCACAATTACATTCAAGTAGTTTTCAAGAGATACAAAGCAAATATGAATCAAAAAAAGAAAAAGACTCTATATGCTGTCTTTACATAGAGTACTTGAATTTTAAAAGCTACGAATCAACATACAACGTAACCCAATAAACACAGAGGACTTACACCATCGATCTGTTCCAGATGAATTTTTCCAGTATTCTTTTGGATGCTGTAATCTGGGCCAACATAAGAATGGCTGAAAAACAGAGTAAACAGCACAGCACCATTTTACACTGTACAAAAAAAAAATTAAGTTTACAAATTTTTAAAGATATTATTTTACCAATTAAGGGCTGCATATATATCAGCCAAACCCAAGAAAAAACAGTATTTGACAGTTATGTAAGTAATTAAGATTTATAAAACCAACATTAGAGTCCACATGGTAAATAGAAACCCTTCCTCCCTTTATCTGAAAGGAGTGGTGAGGGGTCAGTCAGAACTCAGATCACAGGATCACGCTCTGCTGAGGCTGAGAGAGACCTCTGAAGATCACGTTGTTCAAAACCCTGCTCAAAACAGGGTTAACTACAGCACGTTGCTTAGCTTCTCATCAAGCTGGGTTTGGAGCATCTCCAAGGACAGAGACTCCGTAACTTTCAGAGGAACCTGTTACACTGTTTGACCACCCTGGCAGTAAAGAAGTGTTTTCTTATGTTTAAGTGGAACTTCCTGTCTATCAGTTTGTACCCATTGCCTCTGGCCTGTCACTGAATACGACCGACACTATACACACTGCTAAGATTCACACACACCCTCCTGAAATTTATTTCCTCCAGGCTGAACAATATCAGCTCTCCCAGCCTCTTCTCATATGTCCTGGAAAGCCCAGGACCGGACACAGCCCTCCAGATGTGGCCTCACCAGTGCTGAGGAGAGGGGAAGGATCACCTTCCCTGCCCTGCTGGAAGTGCTCTTCCTAATGAAGACGTTAAATGATAAAATGTTTATGTTAAAAGAGATGAAAGTGTCAAAAGCCTTGCTGAAGTCAAGACAAACAACATCCACTGCCTCCCCCCACCCCATCTATTGAGCCTACTATGATAAAATTGCCAGCTATTAGGTTAATCAAGTATGATGTCCCATTCACAAAACCATGCTGACAACTTAAGATCCCCTCATATGTCTGGAACCAAGATGAGGCTGACCAAGCTATCGTTCCATGGATCCTCCTCCTTACTCTTTGTGATTGCAGGGTTCACTTTGCTTTCTTCTAGGAATCAAGAACCTCTTCTATTTTGCTATTTGTGTAGCATGTAAAAAAAAAACCCAACCAACCAAAAAAACCTGATGTATCACTATGAACATCTACCATGGGGGAAAAGTAAAAACTCAAAAACTACTTAACTGTGCCAATAAAAACCTGGGAAGGCTTCTCCTGCAGTCCTGACATCCCAACACGTGTTAGCTTCCGACAGCAGCTGTCTAGCCAAAACAGCACAGGCCTTTGCTCGTGCTGCCTCAGCTTTCACCCATACAACAGCGAAGCTACTTCGGATACCTGAACTAAGGTAACTAACTTACAAAGATCATTTCTTAAATCTTTTGAAGGCGTATATAGGTTAACTCCAGAAAAAAGGAATTTAGCTAAATGATTATACTGTAAAGTGTGAAAAGCATATAGCTAAGAGGTGATTTTACTACATTACAAATAGTTTGTCTAATTGAACACACATTCATTCATTCCTTAGTCTTATTTCTGGCATGTACTGGAGCACTAGGAAGGCTTATGGCAGTTAATAGATTTTTTTTTTCCATTAGAAAACAATGGATAAATAATTAGAAGTATTTGAGCTGTGTATGTCTATCACTACTGATTCTACTAAAAAAGTACTCAAATTTCCTTGTAGAACTAGATCTGCATCACTTTACTTAGGCAAGCTACAATCAAAACAAAAGCCAGAGTCCCAAAAATATTACAGTTGAAGCATAAAACAACAGAAAACAGCTGTTGCTTAAGCAATTTTTTTTTTTTTTTTTTGTAAAACAACATATTAGGAAAATGACTGTTCAGTCAGTTATCACATCCCAGGATGAGAGCTCGTAACTTCTTAAGCTGCTCTACCATACTCACTTTTGATCATCTGCTTGGTATCGTGTAGTATTTATTAGAATCTTACCAATACTGAAAAAAATTGCTAAGCTAAAGAAAATCGCTTCTTCCTGGCATCCGTAGACAGGACTGGCCTGGGAAGAGGAGGTCCAAAGAGAAGACACAAAAGTTTTCCTATACAATAATTGAACAAAAAAGAACTTCAGAAGTTACTGCTAAAAAGAGGAAAAACTCCCTGAATCTTGCTGACCATCATGTCTGGACATGGTAGAAAACTTAACTGCAAGGATAGAAAATTCAATGCCACGTCAAGGCGGGGACAAGTGCAGAAGAAATTCTGCTTTTCAGACTCTTAAAAGGTCAAATATTCTCAGCAGGCTAAGCAAACAGGAAGAGACTTTAATAAATGTTTTTTCCTTATTTTTACATTAAAAAGTAGCATATGACCTTTGCAGGGTCAAAATGTCTTGATATCTGACACCAGGCACCAAAGAGCTGAACCTTACAATTTACCTTCCAAGGTGGTGGTCTGAAAAACAGTATGTTTTATCCATCCATGTCTCACGCATTTAGACATCAAGTTTCCATTTCTATTAAATTGCTAAAGTTTTAGCAATTTAAATCTCCATGTAGCCTACTGTGAGCATGTTCCACTTACATAGATGCACAGTACATATCAAAAATATCTTCAAATTCCTCAGTAATTCCTCCTAGAGAGCACAATTTATAAAAAGCTAACCTAATTGCTCTTTAGCTTGAAATGGAGAAAGGTATGCCACTGAGGGGTATTTTTTAAAATCCCAGTAAGATGTATGGTAGTAAAAAACATGGAAGGTTATTGGCATTCAGAAATATCCCCAAACCAGCTATGTAACAGCTACACTGCAATATTTATTTCATTCACTGCTCGAGTGAAGTTCAATTATATGTAAATAAGGAGAGATATGATGAAAGCTGTTTTTCCTATTCTGATTTACACTAAAAGCAATAAAACATGAAACTGTTGCTATGTAATAAAAATTACGATAATTTTTTAAAAATCAAAATAAAATGTCAGATTTTGGGTACAGACACCTCATGCAATAGAGCACCATAAGTAATACAGAGCATGCTAACTAGACCTGCATCCTAATTCTGGTGCAGCACTGTCACTGCTTCCATTTCTAATTCATCCAACAACATTTCAGCGATCATAATGCAAAGCTGCATGCGTTCAAAAACAGAGCTTTCATTACTGACATTCAATATTTAAGTAAATTTCTACCCTTTGAGATATTAAAAATTCAACTGAATAAATACCCGAACAACCCGATATAACTGCACCTGCACTGAGCAGGGACTAGACTAAACGATCGCCAGAGCTTCACTCCATGCTAAGTTATTCAGTGATCCTAAACCAATGCAGCTCCCTCTAATTCCGTAGTCTTTGTCCTCCTGCATACTACCACAGTAAGAAAACCCTCCAAGACTATAAACAAGTGGCCAAAAGCAACCACATGCATAGGAAAGAGACCAGATCTATGCTTAACCCGAAGAACATCAGAAAAGTGTTTTATCTTACTCTTCATCCCCAAACACATTCAAATAAAGTACAACTATCTACATACTGTATGCTACTAAGAGAGAGGCAGACTATTTCAGCTGCGTTGTAGAGCACTCCTAATGGTTGACATTTTCAGCTCTCTCTGTAGGTTCATTAAAAGAAGAAAACAGAACTCCATCCATCACTGACAATGACAGAGAAAACTTCCAAAAAGATCACAGAACGTAAAATATTCACACCAGGAAGGCACATACTCTAAGCAGTGTAATGCGGAACCTGTTTTGTTCATAAAGAAGCCTAACAACTTTGCACTTACTGTTAAAAAAAGTTTCACAGAATCACAGAATCACAGAATCACAGAATGTTAGGGATTGGAAGGGACCTTGAAAGATCATCTAGTCCAATCCCCCTGCCGGAGCAGGAACACCTAAATCAGATCGCACAGGAACGCATCCAGGCGGGTTTTGAATGTCTCCAGAGAAGGAGACTCCAACACCTCTCTGGGCAGCCTGTTCCAGTGCTCTGTCACCCTCACTGTAAAGAAATTTTTT
>VZTO01020385.1:30771-61950 GCA_013400615.1 Syrrhaptes paradoxus
TCCAGGGGTCCCTTCCAACCTCAGACATTCTGTAATTCTGTGAAAAAACACAGGAGATCACAAAAGTTCCACCAATCTTCTAATCTCACCTGCCCTGCTATCAAAGTTGGCAAAAAAGGGTGACAGAGCACTGGAACAGGCTGCCCAGAGAGGTGGTGGAGTCTCCTTCTCTGGAGACATTCAAAACCCGCCTGGATGCGTTCCTGTGTGATCTGATCTAGGTGTTCCTGCTCCGGCAGGGGGATTGGACTGGATGATCTTTCGAGGTCCCTTCCAATCCCTAACATTCTGTGATTCTGTGAAAAAAGAATCACGGTTGTTTAAAACCAAATACACTATATATAATACAGACGTCCAGTACCAAATATTTCTGAACAACTACTAACCATTCCTGTCTTCTGTACAAGAACTTCCATTCTCCAAGCATCCTCAAAATCTACATTTGCCTCTGCAAGGTAGTGAAATTTTCAAAATTACTAGTGATTAGCAATTAGTCACAAATTTTAACAAGATTGTTAAATCCTTTTTCAGGACTTACAAGGACAAAATCAAGGGGTTTTTTTAGAAATGAGACCACTTTACTTTTAGATTGCTTCCAGAGAAAAATAATTAACAAAAGAATCTTAAAAACATTTGTTGTTAGGGACCAGTATTATTTATCAGTCGACATTGCCCAAGGCTATGTTCCCATTCAGTCTTTAAACACTAGGGTAAAGACATTCACATCTAAGGAAAAAAGATTCTATTAAAAAGCATTTTCTCTGTTTAATGAGCTTGTCAAATGTTCATATACTGACTTTTCCTCCTTGAGAAAATTGCTATACAACTTCAAATAAATTTAAGTAACCCTTAAGTATTCCATACATAATCTTAGCAACAACAGTCTCTATGATGCTAACCTCCATCTTCAAATCTCAAACAAAGGCTTTTGAACTTCCATGTCTTATTTTCTCAACATGTGGCACTGCTTTGAAATATATTTTTTTTGTTGCTAAGACTTAGAAAATATCCATCTTCTAAAACTGAAAAAGTATTTGGAATACTTTTGCTCAGTTATGCATACTTTAAAATATTGATTTTTTTTAAGCACAAAATCAAATCCTGCCAATCTTTAAAAGAGTTTTAAACCCTAGCTTCCCATATGTTCAACTACCAAGGATTACATTCTTATCTTTAGTTAATAGAGCCAGCAACACTCCTCCCAGTTCAGTCCCACTAGAACTCCTTGCCACAAGGGCACACTGCTAATACTCAATTTTTGTCTAGGCAGAGCTTTAATAAAGGACAAAGATGAACATCAGCTATCTTGTCCACATGATATCCTCATCCTACACATACTCGTCTTAGTAAGCCTCCTAGTAGATTCAAATTTGTATTTAACAGAAAACACCCTGGATCTGAAATCCAATGACTCAAAGAACAAGGGCAGCTGCACAGAGAAGTATACAGAATCACTTCCCTTAACAGAACCTTACACACAGGCTAGTAAATCTGTTCCTAACTAGAGTATAAAGGCAATTCAACCATTTCCTAAAGATGAACACTATGAAAAGCATTACATCTAGTATCATCAAGACACTGTATCTTTCAGTCTCCATGCCCCCTCGGCACAAGAACTAATACAGCTTCACTGACAAACTCATTTTCAACCAACATAGGTCTAGAAAATTAAAAGGTAACTGAATACCATGACAACTATTCTGCACATTCTTCCCAGAGAAAATGAGGCTACAGTGATCCCGATATTTACACTCACCTTTACATGTTAGAAATAATAATTTTTGCCCACCTTAGCCAATCTCCCTTTGATAGAGAAAAGAATCTGAAGACACCAAGACCTAACAAGTTTCACAGGAAAATACTAGGTGAGAGACACTATTATCTCTCAGAAAGCAAAGCACTACAAAAAAAAAAAAGAACATGAACTGTACAGAAGTGCAAAGACTCTGCAAGGAAAATGTGATACATGTCAATTATAAGAGCATTTTCTGAGTTTTCAGTTTGTTAAACCCTAAAGTATCTAAACAACAAAATAATCCCAGGAAACTAGCCCCCTGCTCAGGTAACTGTGTAATTGAGAAGATGAGCAGACAAATACTGAGTATGTGTAACTGAGATGTGTCTCCTACTTTTCAAGGACAGGTTCTGAGAACAGGACACTAGCAAAATATCAGAGGGCACTATTAGGACCACGACTCTCACCAGCCTGTTTTCTTTTTTTTTTCTGACTACTGGTCATCTGGAAGAAAGTCTGAAGGCTGCTCCTATTAGCCAACGGCATCTGACTTACTGTGAGATGACTAATGAAATAATTAGACACTGAACAAATAAACATGCATGACTGCAGCACAGAACCCTTCCAGCACAAGGACTGAAAAAGGTTACGGATTCCAGCAACCAACAGGGTACAGGACTGAAAGCTATCAATGGCTGTTTGAAGCCAGCTGAACATGCAAAAGAAGACCCAACCTAAAGAAGTGCCGAGCCAGGGATTACCACTGCATATCAGGAAAGCAGCTACTTTACAGTAATATCCTCAAATAAAGGGGACATTAAGAGTTTTTATGAAGAACATACTCCCCAAGCATTAGCCCTTGAACAGATCCAGTATCCAAAGCAAGAACAAAATATTGTAAAAGAAAAAAAAAAAAAAAACAAACCTCTGAGTATATATCCTTTGTATTCTTTGTGTTACTCTAGCATTATTCAAACCACAGGTTATGATCCATTGGGAACCATGAAAATATACAACGGGTACTGGCCAAGTGTCTGATGGCAACAGAGAGCAGAAGTTTAGTTCCTCCTGAACTACAGCAGCCCTCAGGGCAGAGGAATACTGGATGTAACTACTATCGGCAGAGGATCAGAGGCTGTAATTACTAGTTCAAGCATCTATATTAGCTACGGAACTCCTGCTGCTAGCATCAAATCTGTTTCGCCACAGCAGCTGAGTAATTGTAAAGCCCTAAAGGATCTAAGCTGCTCACAGCTACTTGTAGCATGCTCTCATAACTGAAAATAACCTATGTAGAAGAAGACTACATAGACTAACTAAAAAACTACTTACTACATAGTTCAGCAAAGCCATTTTTAAATATGGTTTAAAAAAAACAAAGTCTATATACAAGTTAGAAGTGACTAGACACAAATATGGACCAGCCTTGTTCTGGGTAGTTTATCAACACAGCAACAGCAAATAACAACAAATAATCACTTATCAAGTGAGAGTCAACTTACTGATGCTTTCACAGATTGGTTTGGCATAACGCTTGGAGACCAAAAAGGCTCCAGTGATCTTCTCACTGAACTGTGACAAAATGTGTTGAGTGACACTTCTTGGGTTTGTTTGTTTGTTTGTTTTTTAATACTCATACTTCCTTATTTCCTGAAACACAGTGATGGCAAGTCCTACTAAACATACCTCCTACAGAACTCAACATAGTCCATCACCCCTATTACTATAAAAACCACGACTCCAAATCCACACAGCTCTTGAAGTTTAATTTTGCTTTTTACATTTTCTCTAACAGTTACTGAAAACCATGTGAAATGCCACTCTCCATTTTGCAAAGGAAAACTAGTTTCTTTTCACACTAACTTGTGACCTTACCACGACTAAGCCTCTACAGAAGATTCAAGCAGGAGAAAAATTATCTGGGACGAGGACAATAATGTTATGGATGTTGGGAAAATAAAATTGTCTTCAAATATCTACCAGAGACAATAGAAGAGACTAGGAGAAAACAACTCCAATAAAATGTCAAAGCAATCACAGTCACACCACAGCCCACATATGACATTGTCTGAGGAAACAAGGACTAGTGAGAAATTATTTGTCTAAAAGATTATCTCTGTTCTTTAAGGTCAACTCAATAATTCAATACGGAAGGGTGCATGCAACAAAACACTAACTTCTTTATTTTTTTTTTTCATTTCAAACTTTCTGTACCTAATGCCTTCAATAAGTGACAGATGAAAACAATCGGATATTGTCTCATCCTGCCTGGAAGTACCACTCAGAAAACACGACTTTGATTGCATTTGTCCAGCTCTAACTCATGACATGGTTCTAGTATACAGTGGGAAAATGAGGAAGATACAGATAATTTTTATGGGGGTAAGCTTGCCCAAAAGACTACATTTGCCTTGCTCTAATGGTTTAGCTATGCACAAGACAAAAACAAAGCAGCAGGAATCAACTCTTAACAGCTTTACAGTCTTACAACACATTTGGGTCAGAAAGCCAAAAGCTGACAGCACCTCAGGTAACAACAGCAAGTGGCCTTAAGATATGGAGAATGTCAAAGAGATAACATCATCAACCAGGCCACTGACAACTTATGCCAAGCTTCTAAATTAGAAAACAATAAATAAGTGAAAAGTAATAGTCCTAGGAAGGAGGAAGTGACACATTCAACAATATTCAACACTTTAAAAGGCTGAGCCTGAGAGGGACACACTAGGCACAGAAGCCAGGCCACCAGCCAACACCTGAACCCCTTGACCAGCTGGAGTGCCCTGTTCAGAGCCCACGGCACCAGCCACAGCCTGACAAGAGGAGAAGACTACTTGTGTGATGTGACTCTGTATCCTTCACAGAATGTGTGAGTGGGTCATAAAATAGAAACACTAAAACAGTTTGGTGGGTGGACCTCGGCTAAGGGCCAAAGCTCCACCCTGCTACTCACATATTCCTCCTCCTGAACAGGAGGGTGGAAAAAAATAGATCAGAAAGCTCATGCGTCACTTACCAGTTATCATCACAGGCAAAACAGACTCAACTTGGCGAAAAGTAAGTGATTTAATGTACTGACAACTGAAATAGATCTGGATGGTGAGAAACAAAGAAAAAAAAAATACCACCTTGCCACAACTCCCCTCTTGTTCCCAGCCTCAACTTCACTCCTGTATTCCCGATTTCTATACTCAACTCTACCAAGCGGTGCAGGGTGCATGTGAAATGAAGGAAGTAAATCAAGATCAGTATCCAGTGTTTTATTCAAGAAATTGCAATGTTTTTAACTATGTGCTCAAAAAGTCATATTAATAGTATATGCTGTCATGCAGGGATTTTTTGGTTTGTTTTTTTTTTACTATTTTAACAATTAATTTATCTTTTACTATGTCCTTCAATTAAATAATCTATAAATAAAAACAAAGTACAAGAACCTTACTACCAGTGAAGTAGTATTATTCAAGATGGGCAGCTCTTTTGTATCATCTAGCAAGAGGTAGTAAGGCCCATTACCTTTTCTTTTAATGGAGAAGCACTCTAACGCTATCCCTGCCATCCGCTGCCATTTCTGTTGATCTCCACTGAGTGTCACACACCTCCAGATGAAGTTAATGTACGTATGGACTGTACTCCTGAATAAACACAGGCTACTAGTAACTTAGGTTGTCTGAGCCAGTTTGAAACTTGGATAAAGATGGATAAATTTGGATAGCAGCCTTCACCAACCACATTTAGGAGACCACAGTGGAGCAAGCAATGTGAAAGTACACATCCTGCAGGCAGCATGAATTTACCTCTTTCCTGAGCCACTAGCAGAAACACAGACCAGATGATCCTCCCAAACTGGAGTTGTGAATACGAAAGTTCAGTTCACACGAGTCCAGGGTTAGAAACCAGACCCCCTTCATTTTTAGCACAAAGCTATGCTGGAGAAGCGTTTGCCTTGCTCAAGCTGGCCATTTTTAAAGCACTTTTCCACAGGGTGACCTAACCTCCTCCTGGATCCAGATCTTTCAAGAACAATGTCACTGTGGTAATACAACTGGATGGTGAGACGTGCCAACCTTGCACCAAACAACAGATAGATCAAAAGCAACAGAATGTGCAAGGAAAGTCAGAATTCCATCAGGACTTCTGGGTACAGACAGACAAGTGATAAAACACAAGTTATACAAGTTAATCAGGAAAGTCTACAGATAACAAAATTTTTAAAAATACCCAAGATATTTTTCACAAAACACAATTGTTTAACTCAAATATTACATTTTAATAACCTAGTAAGTGATCCTGTAAGACATCTCAGTGTCTTCTTAAATTAAAATACAGCAAAGGCATTTAAAATAGCATGTTTAATTTTTGCATATTACCAAATACTCAGAAAAAAAGAATCTGCTAATTCCCACATCTGTTTTCAATAAAAATGTAACTGTTTTTTTACATACTCCTAATGGTTAACCAACTACACCTAAGAAACACTTCCCCCCCCAAAAAGCAAAAAAAAAAAGATCTTCACATAACAACCTATTATGCTCAACAGAAGCTGCAATTTCTATCAGAAACCCATTAACTTTAAGTTGTTTGAGATATTCTGCTTGTGTTTTTAATCTTGTGTGTTCCAGATAATTTTTAATGACCTAGTTGATGTAAAGAAGACTGGATAAGTCCTCACCTTTTTGAGAAGAGTACTCAGCTCTGACAGGTACCTTGAAAAGGTATAATAACCAAATAGAAGCTTAAACCATTCTCCCCGTTCACCTTGTTCATTAGTGAGGCAAATCTTGTTTTAGGAATGACACATTCAGAACTTCACAATTCAAACACTAAATGAATCTGCCTCCTCCACAATGCCAGTCTGACTACACCAGTGATACATATCCTCACCTTTAATGAAATTAATAGTAAGTTCAGTGACCACACTGACAGGTCTGTTCCATTTTTCTAAATTAAACATATTCTTTTGATTCAAGTTTGGAATAATAGAAAAATGCCTAAACACACACATTTAAAATATATATAATTTATAGCATTCTTTATTTAATGATTAGAATGCATTGCAAGGTACATAAAAAATAGTGATTAACTTTTTTGTAAGCAAAAAAATATTTCATTAGGACGAGCTAGCAAAATTTAGAATATGTTTGGTTTAACTCATACAGTGCAGTTCCAGAGTTGGTTTAGAATCACTTTGTATGCCAAAAACCTTTCACTTCATCTTGCAGTTAAATAAAGCTTATCTTTCTAATAACAAATAACTGAACGTAACTGACACTGCCCTTCTTTGATAAACACTCACAGTTTTGTGGGTCTGTGGTCAGAAAGAGCCATGAAAAAAGCCTTTCAAGTGCTCAAAGTATCTTCAGATACCTGCTTTTTAGAAGCAGATGCCTGTTTCCAAACAGATGCCCTCTCTGGGGCCTTCTAATCTCATGCTGCATCACTGGATCATAGCAGAGTTGACTAAACTATATTTTCAATTCCATGCAATACATAAGTATATGCAGCACACTGCTATTCTGACTCAAACTTCAACAAACAAGGCTTATAAATGCAAGTACCTAACTGAAAAACACAGGAAAGACAACTTTTATCACTAAGGTATCGCTAACACCTTACATTAGGATTTAGAAGACCGATCTCTGCTACTGAGGAAGTACTACTCCTCTTAATACTTTTATTACTTTGAGAAAGATTGTTGCAAACTGCAGGAGGAAACTTTGTTACAAGAGCAAAACAGGAAAACTGAGCTATAGACGAAGAGCTGCTTACAGACAAATTATGTCAGAAAACACATCAAATATTTTTCAAGGCTATTTTATTGCTTTATCTTGACAGAAGATTAGACAACTGCAGAAGCACATAAACACATTCCAAGCTAACATCTTTTTTACTCAGGTGTACTGGGTTTGTATGGCAAGGTTCTGGTAGCAGAGGTCTACAGGGGTGGCTTCTGTGAGAAGCTGCTAGAAGCTTCTCCCATGTCTGACAGAGCCAGTGCCAGCCAGCTCCAAGACAGACCCACCACTGGCCAAGGCTGAGCCCATCAGTGATGGCAGGAGTGCCTCTGGGATAATGTATTTAAGAAGGGGAAAAAGTTGCCATGGATACAGCAGCCAAAAGAAAGGAGTGGGATGTGAGAGAAACCCCTCTGCAGACCCCAAGGCCAGTGCAGAAGGAGAGGAGGAGGTGCTCCAGGCACCGGAGCAGAGGTTCCCCTGCAGCCCCTGGTGCAGCCCATGGTGAGGCAGCTGTGCCCCTGCAGCCATGGAGGTGACGGGGGAGCAGAGACACACCTGCAGCCTGGGGAGGACCCCACACTGGAGCAGGTGGATGTGCCTGAAGGAGGCTGTGACCCTGTGGGAAGCCCGCACTGGAGCAGGCTCCTGGCAGGACCCGGGGAGAGAGGAGTCCAGGCTGGAGCAGGTTTGCTGTCAGGACTCGTGACCCTGCGGGGGACCCACGCTGGAGCAGTCTGTGAAGAACTGCAGCCCATGGGAAGGACTCATGCTGGCGATGTTCATGTAAGACTGTTTCCCATGGGGGGACCCCACGCTGGAGCATGGGAAGAGTGTGAGGAGTCCTCCCCCTGAGGAGGAAGGAGCAGCAGAGGCATTGTGTGATGGATTGACCACAAACCCCCCTCACTACTGGAGGGGAGAAAGATAATTTGGGAGCAAAGTTAAGCCTGGGAAGAAGGGAAGGTGTTTTAAGATTTAGGTTTTTATTTTCTCATTATCCTGCTCTGACTTTGATCAGTAATAAAATTAAACTAATTTCCCCCAGACAAGTCTGTTTTGCCTGTGACAGTAATTGCTCAGTGATCTCTCCCTGTCCTTATCTTGACCCATGAGCTTTTCATTATATTTTCTTTCTCCTGTCCAGCTGAAGAGGGGGAGTGATAGAGGGCTTTGGTGGGCAACAGGCATCCAGCCACGGTTAATCCACCACATTGAGCCTTTACTTCTTCATTGGTTTACCATCGAGAACATTGGCAGTAACAGGGTTTCAGCCCATTCCCGATGTGTGAGACAACCTGAGTCTATACTGCCATTTAAATCAGGTAGACCTGAGCTGAATTAGAAGCAAATCTGAACTATGATTGCACTATATCCAATTTCACATGCAGTAAAGGCATACGCAGAACCATGTTCAGAACGTACTTGCTTCCATGTGTGCTAGACATGTGAAGCCTTCACTAGAGATATCACCACAAATCTTAAGGATAAAATCATTATATCAGCATGCAACTGCTTCTGTCACTAATTTCATCCACTTCCCAGTTATCAGTCATAGCAGCACATAACACAGTTATGGAGCTGAAGGTAACAGAGTCACACGTAGCTAATTCTGTTATGGCTGCAGTAAGCTGCACAGTTACCACCTAAACATAACGGGTTTAAGGCTGCAGCTCTACCAAGAGTAAGCAGCATGGTTCATTTATTTATTTATTTTTATTGTAGATCTCTGTAATAAGAGTTGTGCTTTGGTTTTTTTAAGTTTGCTGTAGAACTGGATTTGTTGCCAGGCAGAGAACACACAACACAACAGAAGACAGATCTGACAATGAAAATAATTCAAATCAAACACAAGTCTGTGGGAAAGATTGTAATATTAACACTTTATCAGTAAATCGCTTTCAGAAAGCCAATTCCAAATCTTATTACTGGCCTAATGAAAGAAATAGATCTGGTTTCACTCATAGATGTAGAAAAGTTGATAGAGTATTTAGAAGAGTAGATGGCTTAATTAAAAATGCAGGACATCAAACTTTGACTGCAACAATGACTTAGAAAACTGAAGATGAGGAAGGCAACTGCAAGAAGTAATCTGGCACCCTGGGTTTCCTCCTATGCCTGCTGCTGACAAGACACGGAAGATACATAAAGTGATTGGACAAGGGAAGGTTAAAAGAAAAAACAAATAAATGAAAAGAAAGTGAATTCAATTAAAACTTCTAACATTGCTTTTGAGCACTATATAGAAATAGTCATGTCATATTCTTGCATGTGTATCCAGATATCAGAGCAAGGAATGGTCACCGTATCAGTATGCAAACATTTTGAACACTGAAACATACGGTTGAGTACAAGTACATACATCCATACTGAATACTGAAATACATAGACAGATCAGCTTCAATACTGAGCTATCTAAGAAAACCAAAGAAATTCAGTTGAGGGTCATTCAGGGCATTAAGTACATGAATGAATAGAAATTAGACACATTCAAGGTATTGATTGTGATGTGTTCAAGTGACAAGGCTTGACTGAAGTCAACTTCCACTGGCATGGCCACTTTCATGACTTGAACTGACCCATGACTGTTGAGCTTCTTAACAAGTTTGTTCTGTTCTACATTCAAAGATGAGACTGTACAAAACCCCTCTCCAGGCTTATCTGTAAGAAAACATTCCGTTGACAGGGATGAGAAGGATGCACAAATACTTCCCAGTTGCTGGTTCTGAGACATGGATGGATTGGCACTTCGTAGTAAGGATTCCTGCTCCATCAAAATCCAAAACAAAAATCAGTGTGAGAAAGTAAAGAATCTCCAGAAAATAATACCTTGTCCTGAGAGATACCTAGATAAAGAGCAAGATTTGTAAATTCAATGAAAATACAGAGCCGGAGGCTATCCCAAGCTCTTATAAGACTTCCCAGTTGCCAGCATGGCTCAGTATAGTACGGTTAAAATTGCAGACCTTTTGCAAACTCCAAATGTAAGATCCTTTCCTCCTTTCCCCATGGTGGGTTGACAATAGAGTCTGTGGAGGTCAGGTCAGTGAAAAAAAACTGAACAGCTCAGAACTGGGAGTATTTCTCCTTGAGAAATTTTAAACATGATCTTAATATTAGCTAAAACCTGAAGTACGTCTTTTTCTATAAGAAACATGACCTACAATTTCATACTTGTGCTGACAATAATAAAAATCTGGGACTAGAAACAGTATCGCCATGACTCCAGAGCATCAGGAATAGTCTGTGCTCTTCATACAACCCTGAATGCAGGACTTCCCTCTAAATAATACAGCTGGTCAAATGGTATCTGCAGAGATCCAATAAGCTACATTTGCAGGAATAAAAATAAATAAATAAATAAATAAAACCACACATACGTTTTTCTTAAACCATTCAACCATTTAAGGAATGTCTAGAATACATGTCAGATTAAAGTTAGGTGTAATGAATATAACCACATCAAGGCCAAGAACAAAGCTCTAAACACAGGATGACTCTTACAGACAGAGGTCCACTGATGATAACGCATCTGCAGTATTTGAGGTTACAGAAGACTTGAGGGAACCTGAAAGGATGCTGAATGAAAATGACCAAGTAATAATCCTATAAAGCTGAAAAGACATGAAAACAGAAGCAGTTTTCAAAACAGATGAGTAGCTAGTTTATTAATAACACAGCTTTCCATTTTATGGGTACGTCCAAACAGCATTATTTTCCAAGATCAGCATTAGTTGGTAAAAAAAAAAACATTCTGAGAGAAAGAATCATTGATCTTCTAAAGATGATACAAAGCTTTTAACATAGATTATTTTTAAAAAGGAACAAGGAATGCCCGCTTAATAAGAATACAATGACACTAGGAACAAAATTAACTAAGGCACTAATGAGAGAAAACAAGAACAGGAATTGCCCATAAAAATCAACACTAAGCAGTCTTGACAATGATTAAGAGAAAAACACAACCGCTCATTTATGGTTTAGTTGATGCTAAACCTTACATAATGAACTCTAGTGACTCAGGGACTAACCTATTAGTCATAACATCATGGACAAAACATATTACCTCAGACACTGAAAACTTCAAAGACACCAAGTGATATCTGGCTACACCAGACGAAAAAACAGAATGAGCTACATATCAGAAATACATAAAAGCCTGGTAACTGTTAAATCACATACACAGGCAGATGCATGAGGCCACTGTTAAGACATCATCAGAATTTTTAAATGTTGACAATCTCTTAACTTTTGCTTATCAGTTCATACTGACAGATACAGGGAAATCAATCACAGAACTAAAAATTAATGACATTTAGTGAAATGCTTATTTGCATTTGAAGTATACCAACAGAATAAAATCAACCTCCATTTATATACATTCCCCATTAGACCAAACACAACACAGTTTTCTCTAGAATTCAAGAACTCCATCCCACGTTTTCATCCCCTCCTTACAGGATACCATTGCGCAGGAAGGCTGCCTGTCAGCACAGCTCTCCTGCCTCACCCCGTTCAGCGCTCTTGCGGTGCCCTCTCATGGCCAAGGCCAGAAGCTGCAGCCACAACCCCTCAGGCCAGTTAAGCATCTAAGACACACACATTGTAAGCATCATGGATCAGGCAAGAACCGTAAGGAAAACATATTAACACTTTGATTTTAACCGAGACTAGATGCAATAGCAAGCCAGAATTTTCTCCCAAACCTCAACCCATTAACTCTGTGCTGACCAGAACTAAAACTACCACCACAGCTTACAAAGAGAGTCAGCTTCTACAGCATCAAATCCACAAAGCTGCTCCAAACTCCACACTCAGTAGGCAAAATGTGTGATTAGACTGCATGAGATAAGATGTGGAGCAGCAGCAACCTGGAGAGAAGGCTAGTACATAGCATTTAATTTTTCATATTTTGTCCGGGTTTATATCTGCTTTTCGGAAAGTGAAAGGTTTCCTGAATTCAAGCCCAACATCGTAAAGTACGCTCTCACAGAGCTCACTTATAAAAAGCTGAGTAAAGACTTCATGAGAAGAGGGAAAAAAAAAAAAAACAGAAAAATATTTTAAAAGCTAACTGAAAAATTGACAGTATTACCTAAATTTGCAATTTCTACACTTCACATTTTGAATCCTGCAAATATAGAGAACTTTTGAGTCCAGTCATGCAGTCAAGGAAGTGTAATTGCTGTACATTTCCAAGTAACGCTAAACCTGCATAGTTTAATTGTATTGTATTTGCTAAGTGACAGGACACAGTAAACAAAAAAGGAATATTACACCCTTGCTTTTCAAATTTCCAAAAGTAAATATAAGTAAAAGAGATCTTAAGTATTTTAGCTTCAAATAGTACTGCTACAAATTAGGGACAATCATTTAATACAAATGCAAGTTACAGTGACTATTTATGTGACTGAAGGAACACGCAGCAGTGGACAGGGAAGTTCTTGGTGACCGTGACTTTGTTTTCAACAGTGCCACCCAACATTCACAAGAAAATGTAAGGAAAAAAGTTGGAACCATCACTTGTTACATGAGAGCATGTTGCTATCTGCTATACAAAGTAGTAAATTTCTGTGGTGAACCACATCTTTAAAAAAATAACAAAACAAAACTAAGAAAAACATACCACCACACACAAACAAGCAAAAGGCCCTTCTTTTCTATTCCTGGGAGGTTTCTCTGTGGCCTCTAGACACTGTCTCAAAGGCAAAGGAAGGTATGAAAAAGATAAGAAAATAAAATGGATTTCTCTTTTACAAATATATCATATCCTTCTACTACTCGTAACAGTATTCATGCCTGAGGAACAGAAAAGGCTTCCACCTGAAAGAAATGCTGGCAGAGCTGGCAGGGCAGGCCAGGAGCTATCTTTCTCCCCTGCTCCGTGGTTACTTTTTAACCCTTCAGCAGGAAGAACACAGGTCTATGCTCTTAAGTTGTCTGATGTATTCTTCTTGGCATCAGTTGAATTGAGGTATTCTCACATCTGCTCATTAAGCAATACAACTCTTTAAGGAGCCAGGTATGAGGCTGTGGACTTCACAAGAATTACCGTTATCTTTCAACCATAATCAATTCCCCAAAGTCACAGATCTAACACAGGGCTGGTTTCAAAAGCATGCAGCTCGGAATAATTTTTTTTTTATTGCCTCTCTAATTCTTATTCAGTCATCTCTCTGCTTGCATTGCAGGCTCTACCAGCATTATTCGATGCCATAAGAAAAATATATAGATAAATAAAAGTGCATAATAGTTTTCCACTAGGAAGTGTACTGATAACAAAGATCAGGGGTTACTCCCCAGCCTAAATTTAAGCAAAAGTACATCATCAGATGATCCACAGCACAGCCCTCTTTATTCCTGCCAAAATAACTTCAGATCAAAAGTCCAACTGGACTTACTATTTCAAACTGGTTACTCTCAAATTAGCTAGTTGTACTGTGAATGATGAAGTACTGTAAGGGTGGAAAGAGAAAGCAGCTACCAGCATCACAATGTCTCCTCTCCAATACCCTTTGTTTCTTATACAGGAGCATCAGAGAACATGTCAACTTCGAAAGTATATTAACCCAAGATTTTCATCTGTTCAGTAAAAAGATATAGAGAAACAACTTCAGTAAAGTCTGGAAGTATCTTTAAAAATAAATAGTGTAATTTGCCTTTGAAATTCCACTTAAAATATCTAACAAGGCAAAATGTTATTGTATGTGACAGATAAGGGAATGATTTAAAATTTAAATATATTCTAAACTAATTCATAGGCTCTTATTCTTTAGCCTACATCCTCTGTTACATTTCTTTTACTTATTTGTTCATGCAATATGAGATATCATCAACTTTCCTTGAGAAACAGGTATTTCCTTTCTGTCAGCAAAGGTGTTTATGCAGCTAGTGTTTTACAATCGTGCCTGGGAGACTCAATTCTTCCATAACACACTCTAAAAGCTTGTCATTTGGAATAAGAACTCATTAATAGTTTTACTCATTTACTTTGACAACTGGTGGGATTCCTCCCACCTTTTAAAGAAGTAATTCAATATTTTAATGTACTCCAAAGAACATTCTTCTGATTCACAGTTCAGTTTTAAAGGGGGGGGAGGCACAGATTTCCATATTTTTACATTTCTTTTCATTGTCTATACATCAAAAGGATGGAGTAAGAAGAAACAAATCCTTTGGCATTAATAAAGCTGTTAACAGAACAACCTTCACCTCATTTTAGCAGCATAACTAGGAAAAAAACAGGGAAAACTCATTGGGATTTCTATTATTTAAGAAGCTCTAAGCACAACATCCAAATTTAATCCATTTTTTTCATATGTACATACACAAAGGCTGCAGTCATTAATAAACCATGTAATTTTGTTTAACTCATGACAGATGATAATAAAAACCCTTTGCTTGCTGATATTTGTTGAAAACACATTATTTAAGTTAAATATCAATCCTTCCAAACAGAAAAATACTAGTATTTACATACAAAGGAATTTGTTTACATAAATACAGAAAAAGTAGCTAAAAATATCTTTCACAAGCTACATGTAAATTGAAACTATATAACTTCACTGGTCTGATTTTTCCCTAATACTTCAGCTTATTTACTGCCTTTCTACAAGTCAGACACTGAACAACTAATTCAGCGCCCTTTCAAAACCTACAGAGCACTTACAAACTTTTATAAAATTTCACTTATACCTGGAGACTTTCCTTGACCCTGGATGCTGATTAAATCCATCATCACCTTTCAAAATCCATTTTTACTACAAAACATCTAGACTGCAGTACTTTTGTGCCTCCTCCCTCAGACAGATGAGGCATCATCAGACAGATAAGATGATACAAAACATTTACGGATGTACATACCCTTGACAAGCTATTAAACATACATAACTCATCCAGACTCTGTGGAAAACCTCTCCTGGTTTTCTATTTCACAGTAACAGAAGAGCCAAGGAATAATGAAAACCAGCCCCAGTAAGGCCATACAGACACGCCTACAAACGTGGAGATTCTTGCTACTAGACCACCTCCTCTTTAAACATGTCAAGAGAAAAGAAAGCCATTTCAGACAAAGCAATTGCAGTTCATAACAATGTCAAACTGTTCCACGTGAAGCTACTGGCAGGTTTCAGTGCTTGTAAACTGAGGCAGGCTTGAAACACTGACAGATTGCGGTAGATCAGTCAAGGTGGAACACAGCAGCATGGAGGCCTCCCTTAAGGAAAGCTAACTCAGTAATGCTGCACACCCGACTTTTGATTCCTACCTTTCTTCAGGCTGAACAGATGCCATGAGATAACTGATACGCAGATACAATAGAGTACACCTCTCATGCAAGGCTAGCCTCCTCCATAAGAAACAGAAAATTGCCTAAAAAACATGCTCCCTAGCATGAGATAGCATGCATTAGTGTGTCAGTGTTTCCCTGTAGGTCAATGATTTCAAAATTTGGAAGAAAAATAACAGAGGTGAACTATAAAGTAACCAGAGATAATCCAGCAAGAGGGAAAACCAAAGAAAACAAACAAACAAAACCCCAGCCAACCAAGAAAAGACTTTCAAAATCCATGTCATGTACCCAAGAGAAACACAAAAAGGAAACAGCTGAAAAAAATCCACTGAGCATAAGACACTGATTAACCAACTTCAAAAATGGATCCCTGCAGTCAAAGTATTCAGGGTGAAGCAGTACCCTCCCCAGGCAGGTAAGTTGCTGGCTACTAGAAGGAAAGAAAGTGATGATCCAGTAGGAGCCTGGCAGCAGAGTACAGGTAACGCAGAGGCCTCTGAAGCTCTCCTGGAGACAAGTAATGGTTCAAATCAGGATCTGCTTCTTCACAACCCAGGGAGCTGCAAAATGAAGTCACAGCTGGGAAGAGAGTGGGCCAGGCAGGTTACTTCAACAGGCCAAATACTACCAAGGCGAAGTTTAACTACCCTAGCTCCATATTTGCAGCCGAATTAAATAATATTTCTAATATTTCAGCAAGACAGCACCTGCATTGATTTCAGTGACAGCCTGTACAGACTGCCCATAAGACAAGGGTGGATGTTTTTATTGTAAAAATTCGGCTCAACTATACTACCTCTGACACACACTCTGCTTTCTTATTACCAGGAAAAAAATATTCTGACAGATAATCTTCATTTACAAGAACTACAAAAAAAGTCCACTTGCTCTCTAGCAGAAATATAAAGATTAGAAATTAATTGCAGAAGCAATACATTAACAGATTAACTTCCTTTTGAGAAATTGCAGTAAAATGGAAAGTCATACGAGACCACTCAGAAATCAGCTGCAGCAAGTGACTAGCATTTCTAAAAATACTCACTTCATGTATATTTAAAATAGTTTAAAAATAAATATTCAGTAAGTTCAAAAAGCATATTGCTACAGTTTTTCTTAAAAGTGTTCGAAACATTTGAATTGTGTAATCAGCAAAATTAGTGGGATTTTTTTTAATTAGACTTGCAGCAGAATTTCTCTTAAACACATCTTGGCAAAGACATTTCTGAGATGAGACTTGTGCATACTTCATTCTTACACTTGCTACTTAAAGAAGTGCTCCAAACTCTACAAAGAGTCTATACATTAATTAACCAAGTGTCATCTGATACAAATATCAGCTCAATGTATTTCATGTCTGACTTTGAGCTACTGACAGTTGTTTCCCATTTTTCCTTCTGATGGAAAAAAGGATTTAAGATTTAGCCCTTCCAGAACAGTCGGCTGATCTTTACCATTCGTAGGATGGCAAAGACGTGAACATCACATACACAATACAGTGTACATTCACTGGCTTAAGATATTGAAAAACTTTACTCAGAAGAATAGCCACTCTCCATATTTCACAGAGAAATGTATGAGAAAATAAATCACATAGTTGGAAAGGTAGTCAACACAATTTTTAGTGATTGAACCTACCTCATTTTGCCTGCTCCATAAACTTGCCTTAAATGTTTTAAAACATATCCTCTTCCCATCCATCTACATTCCATATTTTTCGCAGCCTTTTTTGCTGTTAATCCAAATTGTTAATTCAAACTGTAATCACAACTTGGGATACTACAGCTTAATTTAAGTCTCAGAATAACTTGCATGACTCCAGTTCTTTCTTGAATGCTTAATCTGACACTCACTGCTGTACCTGTTGCTTTCAACAGCTACAAGATCTTCTGATTTCATTGTGACGACTCCCAACAGCAAGTCCTGCAAACATCTGTATTTGGTATACTGTGAAATATTTACTATTTATAAACAAGGTGCAGCTTTTTTAATTAGAGTAGGTTTATAAAAATGTGCAATGCTAGTCAGAATTAAAATCTAACTAAGGATCATGAGATAACAAAAATCACCACGGTGAAAGCATGTGCATTTACTCTTGCATTGTTTGTGATTTTTCCATTATACAGAATTTCTTAGGATTACATTGCAAAGTTTTTGAAGAGTTCCTCTCTCCTTAACTTCCAAAACAGCTTTTAGAAAGGGAGCTAAGCAAGAAAAAAAAAAATCATTTTCAAAAGTCAATATAAGGCAGGCACTCTAAAGTGTAATGAGGAAATTGGGGGGAACCCACAAAAACCCCACATTTCTTTTGACATACAAAAAGGTCCAATTTTAAGAACTAGGGAAGGGCATGTACTCCACAGAGCTTTCAAATAGAAGAAATTGTAATTTGTCCAACAGAAGTGATGAAATGAGTTACCAGAGCAATTAGACAAGGAGGCAAGCAAAACCAAGCGTATTATTTATATTCTATAGGAATTGCAAATTTAGCATGAATACTTGCAAAGTTTAAGTCATAAACAATTTGAAAGTAGCACGTTCTTTAGAAATGTTATAAAAACGTAACTGTTAGGATTTGACCATGTTTCTTCCCAAGTGTCACTGAGGTAGCAACATTGCTTTTCAACAGACACGAATTTAAGAATCCATTTATTGAGCCCAGTGAATAACTATTGTGTTCTAAAAGCAACTACATCTCTTGAAAGAATTGGTTTAGACAAAGCACATCTAAGATTTATGCTCCTTTACAGAATCCTGCAGTGTTGTAGGCAAGATTCAGTATACTCACTTCAAGTGAAGTTTATGGTTTACTGTATATGGCAGCGGTAGCTAAACTGTGTCTCTTGAGCCACACAGAAAGCTAGTAAGTGGCTGAAACTTGGCTCTCACAAATGAGCCTCTATTACTGTATAGACAGGTGGAAAATCCAATCCCCACTATCACAGAAGAGATTCAGCTAGCATTGAGATAGACAAATCAAGTTTCCCCAGGAAACAATGGCACACACAAGTCACCCCATTCCACAGTGAAACACGGGAAGGCCGAGAAACGCACTGGGTACATCTTCACTGGGAGCTGGGATGGTTCCCAGTGTCACTCAAGTCCTGCGTCATTGGTGGTTCACAGTAAACATCAGCTAGATCACTTACGGGTTAACTTCCAGAATCTTAACCAGTTTTCGCCAAGAAAAAGCTAGAACACAGCTGACAAAATAATCTGTCATTAACTCCAGTGTAAACCAACTCCAGACAGATACTATTACAGCTATCACTTAGCAACTGTCTACAGGTCACAGAAACCCATATGAACATAATCAGGAGAAAACTCAATTTCTAACACAGTGTCACCCTGAAATACAGACTTCAGTTTACTTATCAACCACATACACCACTACAGTCCTTTCTGCTGACTATAGTGCATTATTCTCTAATTTCTGTTACCAGCATGTTAATAAATTGTTGTCACGTTACATTAAACAGGTACTGTATTAACTGATGTATTTCCAGGTTATCGCATCTATCACACAACCGGGGGGGGGGGGGGGGGGNNNNAAGTACTTCCTGCTAATATATTCTATTGCAATAGTTTTTCTGAAATTTGGGGATCAGCATTTAAGCAAACCTTCCACATGCTTCAAATCCTAAACACCTTGCTTCATTACCATGAAATACCTACATTGATTCCAAGATGGAAGTACCTCCACAGACACCAAACTACACCAGACCATGCAGAGATCACAGCAATTGTTTATTCTGCAAATGTAGTACTCAGCAAAACCTCATACTATGTAGTAGATGCAAGAAGCAGATAGAAGAAACAGGAAGACAAAATATCGAATACAGTCAAACTCCATTTAGCCTCTTAATGTTATAACGACTTTATGCTAGCAATCTATGTAGTCTCTAAAAGAAACACACATACTTCAGTTAGCAGAGGAGATAAAACACTGAAGGATGGATTTCAGAAAATAGCCAACAATGGGACAATCAAGAGGCCATGGTAAGAAGAAGGTCCACAAAGTCCAGCGAGTTTCCCTGTCTCGCAGGTAATCACTCCACACACAGGCTTGAGTCCTCTCTGACACACAAACGAAGTCACTTCCCTTGATTCTGCTTCTCTCACTCAAAACACAACATTTTATTCAGTAGGCCTGTGCCTTAGACAATGACCTTATCATAGAACAGTACTCAGAAACAAAAACCAGCTGTTTCACTGCAAAGCTCTCGCAGCAAACTTTCAACTGAGATGCAGAGAACAAAGTGACTGCAACCACATTTTACCCTGCACTGCCAAAGTTATTACCTTACTAACCCTGTATGTGCGCATTATAAAAATCATCCGTTTATGTTACAGTGAATTACTTTAACACTGGGAACACACCACCTGAAATGGATTTCAAGTTACAAGACCATCATCAATCATACTTTCTCAAGATTAATGCCACTACATAAAGCCCTCTGCTTCACTGTTCAAAAACACAGGTGCTTTAGGAAGAATGTTTTGCAGGTGGTGCCACGTACACCGATACTTTCCCCAAATTAGATTCTTTGAACATATAGCATATTCTTTGAACCAAAATAGCATATTTGACTAATATTTAATTTTAAAAGATAAATCACGACAAATATTAGTAAAACTAGAAGTAACTTACTTGATCCACATTTTTAACTATTTTAAAGATTATATCCCAAATAGGGAAAGGAATAAACAAAAAAAACCCCCATAAAAATTAGAAAACACCAGTGACATCTTCCTTTTGTGCTTCTCAAAACCAACAATTTGATTCGTAGACATTTTCAGATTACACAAGATCGTACTGCAAAGTAATAAAGTGTAAGCATTAAAAAGAAACGTGATATCAAGACTGTACATACTAACACTGGAATCTTGATTTCTTATGGTACCAGTTTGTGTTACTTTCAGTTAAAAATTAAAGTTGCAGACAGATCCTATATGATGTTCTGACAAAGTATTTTCACAAAAGCAACTTTTTCCAGTAAAGTTACCATACAAACACCAGCCAAGTTATTACTTCAATTGCTATGCTCAAGATGGGGGAAAAAGGGACTGAATGTAAATACCAGTATGACAAATCTACTGAAAAACCACCATTAGACTATGAATGGAAAGTTCATTTATGCTGTCATTGATAATTGCAAGTCTTTGTGTAATAAACTCTCCAAACCCACAACAAAAGCACTTGTGCTACACAAGAATATTTACATTTCCAAGCATTTGCTTATAGCTTTAAAATATAATGTTAAACAAGCACTAAACTTTAGGACAAAACATTTTCTGAACTGTAATGTTCAGTAAGATAAGAATGACATAATGATTCGATTTAGTTGATGCAAACACCTGACACTAATGGAGGCATCTCAGTCAGTTGGCCTTCTCAGTATCCATTATCCCCACCTCGGGAATTTATCCATGAGCTTTTCCAGAGGAGGAGCACAGGAAACACAGAAGCTAACAAGACTGCCAGAGCTGGAACCAGAATGCTGAACCTCCTTTCCTCCAGCCTAGCAGATCTGTAGGCCTAGAGAGTGAAAATTAAAAGAACAGCCAGGGTTAACCCACCACAGCCTAAGGTCCAAACTCCCAACCAGCTGCTGGCCAAGTTCCACACCTGAACGGGACAAGGGAGAAACAGAATGAGAAAGCTCATGGGGCATGATAAAGACAGGGAGATTGTCAGTTACCACTGCAGGCGAAACAGACTTAACCTGGGGAAAATTAATGTAATTTACTGTCAACTAAATAGACTCAGGTAGTGAGAAACAGAGACAAACGCTAAGACAACATCTTTCCTCCCCTCTCTCCCAAGCCGAACTTTACTCCTTCACTCCAGACTCCTCACCTCCCAGCCTGAGCAGCGCAAGGGCAGGGTAGCTATGGTCAGTCCATTACAGCTCCTCTCTGCAGATCCTACCCACTCACATATTGCTCCTGCTCTGGCATGGTCTCTCCCCCATGGGCTGCAGTCTTCCCAGGCAGAGGGGAAAATGCTTTAGCATGGGCTCTGCATAGTCTGCAGTTCCTTCAGGAACTCTCCACTTGCTCCAGCGTGGGGTTCTCACGGGTGCCGTGAAGATCTGCTCCAGCATCATGGAGCTGCCCCTCTGACCTTGGTGTTCTCTCTGCTTCTTCTCATTCCTTTTTGGTTCCCTCCTCCTCTCTCTGTCAGGTGTCTTGCCCTTTCTTGAACACATTTCCCAAGGTGTCCCCACCCTGTCTGCGGGGCTCAGCCGTGCCCTGCGGTGGGTGGGCTGGAGCCAGCTGGACCTGGCTGTGTCCCGCACGGGGCAGCCCTGGCCTCTCCTCACGGGGCACCTGCACCCAGTACACAGATTTAGTCAAGCCTACTAGGGTTATTTTAATCATAAAAAGAACATTTCGTGTGCTCAACCTAAAACCATAATCTCTATATAAAGGATTTTTCTGATCAATCACACAGGAAGAGTATTTGTATCAGAAACTAAGTACTGAATGTTACTATGAGAAAAGTATTTAAAAAAAACCTTAATGCATCTTCAGAAATTACATCATTTCTGGGGATCAGGCATTGCAGGGAAGCTCACACTGAATGGTGCAACACTTTGAGCAGGTGGCAGACATCGACCACCCCTACGCTCATTGCGGTTCACCACACAGGGCGGGAACTGTGGAGGCAAACTGCTGCCCAGCGCAAACTCCTGTGCAAGCAAGCCAGACAACTGCTAACGTACAGACAACTCACTGCTGATAAAAGCAAGTCCTGGCCAACGATTCAGCAGCCTCCTCTCTCCTTTCCCCCTTTTGTCCCATTTCAGATTTCCCAGGAGCAATCCTCCTTTGGGCAGCACCAACAATATGGATCTGTGGGTCTGAACTCAGCACTAAGCCGAATCTTCTGATTTCAAGAAATCAAAAATTAAAACAACTATCCTAAGAAAAGGAGATCCAATACTGCCAATAATTTCACAACCTAAGTTCACTACATGGCTATAACTGAAATTACAGAAATGCAGCACAGCGTTACTGCTGCAGAAATGTTTGTGTATTAGCGTAAACACAGTGAAACCCTCATGAATAAAATATAATGCAATTTAAATTAATAAAAGTTTGCTTTAAGTTATAAAACACTTGTAGATCTAATATGATAACTTACATGAGCTACAAAAAATGTTTAGGCTTTCAACAGCTTAATCATAACAGCACAAAGGTAATTATTTACTATCTAATGGGTCAGAGAATACAGAAAGAAGGTCCTTGCAGTATTGATTCTGCAGATAAAATGAGCTTCTTCAGTTGCATTTGCAATTGCCAAGAAGGCTTGAATAGTATTAACTCCCCCTGCTATTGAACCTCAAGGAACAGCCACCTATTCAAGATGTCAAACTTGTTTTCAAAGGATGAAACAAAACATATGACTGCTCTGTGGGCTTGACTAGTAAACAAAGCATAACTCTGACTGAACTTAAATCTGTGCCAGTGCCAACAGAAAACTTTTTTATACAGTCACATTATGAAGTATTTACTGTTCTCTCAAAGCTCACTATCAACACATCAATTCCCTCGTTATATTCCTCCTTTATAAGCCCAGCTAGAATCCCCCTGTTACACAGAGGATGGTGGTGACATAAGCTCACAACGTGGTAAGCCTCAGTGATCACACAAATTATTCAATGCTTTGGAGACCTAGGAAGACTAGCTTTAGCACAAGCATGATCCCAGGAAGTGTAATGGCTCCAGAGCACCTTGGAAGAGACAGGGCAGGCCTTCAGCATGAAATCATTCCTGTGTAAGGATAAATCCTTCCAAAAACCTGTGCATGTGACTGCTTGGAGCAGCACCAAACAACCTCCGAGAGGCAAAACATGCATCACAGTACAAATAATGAGTAATACCACACAAACAGCCCACACTCGGAAAACTATGCTGCTTTAAGGTTGAAGAATTGAACCACTAATGAGAGGTATCAGAAAGACTCCTCAAACTACGTGCCTGAAAGACCATCTTTCTACTATCGACACTTTGTCCCTTAGAAGCTTGTAACAGACTGTCAAAGCCAGGAGTGAGTATTGGCCAAAGTCAAACACCCCACAGAAGATACAAGTATTCAGCCTCATTTTATGGTCCTCTGAAGATACAAACCCCTACTTCAGAAATAGCATTCAAGCCTAAAGTGGATTACCACACCATTAAGATCTTTAATTATCCAGTTCTGATAAAACAACAACTGCCTGTTAGAAAGTGCTGAGAACAAAGCAGAAATAGCCCGATGCCGCAAAAACACTAAAACATACTCCCAAAACTACACATGAGTAATGCTTACCAAAGGAGCAACGTTATCAAGTACATTCATTAAGAGACAAATTAAATAACAAATCAGTGATGCTGTTTAAGGCTCTATTCCTTCTTAATTAAGTCTGGACATGATGCACAACTTCCACGCAAAGTCATGAAGACCTCTGTACTACCGTAGTTCCTGAAATTCAGCACAATTCTCAATTGACTTCTTTGCAGCAGACACATACAAACAACCATGTGCTAGAGAAGCATTACCAAGCAATGCTAAACCACCTGTCCTTGCAGAACTTCACCTTAGACCAAACAGTATTTCAAATACAATTTTCAAACAATACTGCAAGTGTGCCACTGTGTCACGAATTCTAATGCAATGTGCCTCTTCACTCCAGATAAGGCTGAGGAAAAAAGGTACTTCGCTAAAGATTATCCTCCTAATTTATATGTTGTGGAAGAACAACATCTTTACATTTTAAAAAGATTCTTGATCTATATCTGTTCTTTACAAGTGTATTCTTATAGTTTCACTGAAATGCAACTGATTATTATAGTTTTGTTCCAGTGAAAACTACACTGATTACCCAGCTACCAAGTATCACTCTCCAGTTATGCCTCGTTTGGTATAACAGAATAACGTTATATTGATATCTGTAGAACAAGCTGGATTTTTGGCCTTCCTTTCCAAAAGGCTCCATTTAATAATATCCCTAGCACCTCTCAGCAGCACACTCTACTGGCTAAAATTAGCTGGAACAGCTTATTAGATGTGGTTTCACAAACTAAATTAGTAATAAAAACACCACAACTTCAGTCAGGAGCTTTGAATAGGACAGAAATCACTAATCGGTTATTCCTTATTCTGAAGATATAGTGAACTTTAATGAATAAGACATATGTTTTAAAACTAAGAACTAATGTAAACCTGAAATACTGCAATAACTTGAAACATAGCAGTTATATAGAAGATGGTTTTCCAAACTCATTAGTGTTAAAATTTCTAAACCATGATTACAGAGAATAACATAAAGAAGTACTTCTTCACCATAAAGCAGCATTGGTTTTAAACAAAGTAATCTGGGTTAAATTAATTTTATACAAGATACTGTGCTCGTACGAAAAAGTTGCAGATTTTTCTTCAAACTGAAAAGCCAGATACCCTACTCATTACAGTTCCTACACTTTTTCAGACTTCTCCTCAGCTACTCACACAACAGGCAAATTGCAGAAGTCCACAAAGCTTCTCAAAAGTATTTTAAAGAGATGCAGATAGCCACTTTTCTATAGAATACATTCATCTTTTTTAAGTCCCACTCAAATGTTATCAGACTTCAGCAAGAACATTATGCACCAACTGCAATAAGGATGCCCCTAGTTGCAGTTGTATTAAAGAGTTCTAATGGAAATGTTCACGTAAGGGTATCACTATTTTCACTGCACATTAAGTAATTCCACAGACTCCAGTTATATTCAGAATTCACAAATGTAAAAATTAGCATACTGGCAGCTTCTTAAAGAAATGCATTTTCACTTCATGCTGTTTGTTTACTGAACACTCACAGTCAACCTTGGTATCATGGTGACACAGCAGAATAATGCTTTGAAAACATTTTTACAAAGCAATCCAAACTGCCTTCATGTTATTCAATGGTGTATTTTCTAGGACTCACATTCTGTGCGTAACACACTCACCAACTTTTAAACCCTATGAAGAGTCTAATATTGTAAAACTAGCAATTCCTAAATTGATCACCCAATTACTAACAGAAGAACATTCACACACAGTATTTACCATAGATGTCCTAACTAGATTTGATACCTCAAACATTCATACAATGAAGATTTTATTTCTGCCTGACATGCTCTGACTTATCCTCGTTTCAGTTCTCACTAACAAAAGAAAAACACACAAATCATTATTTTATTTCAACAAAAAATCTACTGCAAAGTGCTGTGGGAGAAAAGATTGATTTGAAGATAAAAACCCGTTGTGTATATGGGGCTAACATTTTGAATGAGAAGTCATATTACGCTATATAGGAAACAATTCAAAACCCTCTAGCAAAAATTTCTTCACAATGCACATCGCATGCTAAATTCCATTTAAAATTAATGAACTCTCAGCTCATAATTAACTTATTTTTTAGTGTTGTCAGCACTTTCGAAAGGTTTTGAAAGCAGATAAATTTAAAAATCAAACAGGCTACTGTCCAAGAATGTCACTAAATGCACCAAAAGTTTTAAAAATCAGATTTTATCAGACTTACCGCCAGTGCTTTAGATAGCTTTGTTCTATAGTTATTCAAAACAATTGTATCAATCTCCTTAAATGGCACATATGCAAAGCCATCTTTAATAAACACTCTTCTGGCTTTAAATAGATCCACAGCATCTACAAGTCCAACCTGAGAAAGAAGAAAAATCCATGCTGTGGAATAGCAAAACAATGCAGTAACAATGTTTACAACCGTAAGATTCAAGATAGACCAGTAAAGCTTTAAGTCATACTCTGCCTTTTAAAAAAGCTCTATCCAGGCAAAACACAAAGATTTTTAAACTAGATGTTGACTCTGGAATAGCTGTTGATCACTATCTTGGTGGAAAAATACTGTTTACTTACAGAAAGTCATACAACTAGGCAAAATGAGCTACTTTAAAGTTTGTAACTATGACTATCAGCCCGATTATGTAGCTTTGCATCGCTTACTGATTTGATATTTGAAAACTGATTTCTGCTGGCCTTCTGTTTCAGACATTTTTAAATATTTGATTCATGTAAGTTACGTATAAGTCGTCTTGCAAACAGATCTGGAACGCAAACAACTTTGCTCCAAAGAATCAGTTGGCTACATTAGGTACTTCTTTCCTCTCCATTTGCTCTCTTGCAAAAATAATTTCAGACTAATACAAATCAGACCAAACCTAGTTTCAGCAACAGATATTTGAGAATTTATCCACCCTGAACAGTCAATCAGCCAGGCACATTATTTGTCTAGGAAATGTTAAAACTTACTACCATTTTTGTGGCAGAAGACAAGAGATGGCAAAAGAGGACAGAAGACATTAACGGCAGCCTAAGCTCTCCCTTCATTCTCCCAGTCCCTGCTTCTACCCTTATACGGACACGAAGAGGGGGAACTCTCATTAGTCTCAGCTAATTTAGATACTTTGATTAACTGTTAGCAATAGTATTATGTAAACTTAAAATTAGTAACTCCAAGTTTAATCGAAAGAGAATGAATGCAAATCTGTAGAACTTCACAATTTCTACTTACCTTATAGAACATCTGTTCTTTCACTTTAACCATACTGAAGCCAGGGGTTGATGTGCACAGCTCATTTGCCAGTTCATTTTTCAGGTCTTCACTAATCTAAAATTAAGAGCTTGCTTTAAAATTCCTGAAATACTTTAGGACTTTTTTAATTATTAACATAAGCTCAAAGATTACTTAATCTGTAAATATATCATCACTTTAGTTGACAAGAGAAAAAGCAATCACTAGTACCTAATTAAGCAGAAACCAGCAAAACACGGGTGGTCAACAGTGTTAAATAACCTTCTTTTTGAAGCAGTAGTGTAGATTTTAAAACAACAAAAAAAATATTAAACATTAACACAACAACTATAAAACACACTTTTTTAAAAGTCAACCCTTTCAAGATAAAACTTGTGACAAGCCCTACTCGTATTTAGATTTATTGTATGCAGTAAAACAAAGTACAATGACTCAATGGCAATTAGTAAGGACTTAAATAACTGTCAAATTTTTAACAAAAATACCAGTTTCAGCTCATTTTTAAATACAAACTTGAAAAAAAAAAGGCATACCATCTTACATTCATGGATTTATCTCTTTTTTTGGAGGAGCAAGAACAACGGTATACTAATTGTTCTGTATATGTTAGTGGTTTTCCAGTTCTTGAAACAGGTAAATTAAGCAGCAATGTTCTAATTCAACAACTTGAAGTAAAAATCATGGACAATGTTACACTTCCTAATATAAAAACTTAAATGCTGCATACATAAATATGTATATTGAGCTTTTCGACTACTTCATGACACATCAAATACAGCAGAAAAGCCACACTTAAAATTGTAATGATTTTACTAGCCAATAAATAAGTTTTGGTTTTATCAACAGAAAACAAGTAATAACAGAATTTGAAATAAAATTGTTCTGCTTTAAATCATGATTAAGCTCATGCTTTAAAACCTGAAAAAAGTAATTTTTTTTTTAAATGAAATCGTAAATTATCCACTCTGATAAAACAGACCATACAAGTCGGTAATCCAGCAATTATCCCTAGTAACTACATGCAACAACACAATATATTCTTGATAAAGTGCAATGGAAGTAGTCCCTAACCAAGGGGGATTAAGTGTTCAGGAACCCAGAATACCTTCCTAAAACATAGACACAAGTATCACTGAAGTACAACACGCTGTGTGACACTGCTCTACGTAAACCGGACGTGTCCACCAATACCTACGGAGAGGTGATAAAAGGCTGCAATCAAGATACCTTTTAGAGACCAGTCAGGAACTAAGCCAAGGCTGTCACATGCAAGAGATGCCCAGACTCCAAACGCAGGATAAAAACGGCACTCGGTGTCTCCATGGACAGGGATGTGCCCAAGCAGTGCAGTTTCTTCCGAATGGAGCAGAATATCTGATTTGTTGACAAACATTTCTATGCAGTAAAATAGGCATTTAAACAAAACCTTTTTCCTTCTCAGTTGAAAAACTGAGAAAATGAAACAAAACAAAATAATTTTCTTTAAGTCATAGGAAGGATCTTTAATTTCAAACTTGGAGGAGCAAATCCCCTCTTACAAAAGTGATTTGATATGAAATGGCCAAGGCAGCAATGTCTAGATGGCTTATGGTTACCCTGTCTGCATCTTAATGTAGTTTGTTGTACCCTCTCAGGAAGATCAGCTTTAAAAATAATAATAAAGCCATCTGCAAGGTAGAAGAACGTAACTTTGAAGACGGAGGAAACACAGAGTAGCATTCTTTTTGCATGTGAAAATCTAGCGGTCAAGGAAAAAAGCCTCTAAGGAAACCATTTTTCTTTAACAAAGTAGCTGTATCAAAACAATAAAATGTGTTTGTGTAAATGATAGAAGAAAACACTTTCTATAAAATACTCTCACTAACAATCTTATTCTTGTTAATCTTTGAAAGACTCCTGCTTTTCAAATGCAACACCCTGGAACTACATATAAATTTCACACAGTGTTACCAAAACCCTGCTACTCCTCCCACACAATATGTGTCTTGTTTGAATAAGTATAAATTTAAGTCACCACATCAGCCTGCAAGCTCGCCTTTCGCCTAGTATAGACCAAAGTTTTAATTTCAATTCCAGAACAGCAACTTCCTTTTTTCTAATGTAACAGTTTTATGCTTTCTCAGTAGAAATAGCTTAAGAGAGCCCAGCCTACAACGTCATTCCAAACCTTTGGTGAAACTGTCTCCGAATAGAAACAGTACAACACATTGTATAGCTGTGGTGGTTAGAATTATATTATTTCTTCTAGGATACCTCGCTAAAAAGCTATCAAAGTGAGCCAAGGATAGGGTTTGTTCGGTTTCTTTTTTTTTTTTTACAGAAAGCCATTAAAGCAGTCCAGTGACTGTTTCACAGACAGGTTTGCAATATTGGTGGCAGAATGAGAAGAGGAAAGGCAAGGATTCCTTGCTTATTTGTTTTTTGAAAAACAATTAGTTCATTTTAATCAACAAAACCATTTTATTCAGTATTGCACTTCATTTCAAGGGGTTTTTATCTTTTAGTATACACATAAAAAAATTATACTGATTCTAAACTTTGCAAGTTGTCTAGATCCTTCTTTACCAGTAATTTGACCATATTAATCTTTTACACATGTAAAGTCAGTGATTTTAGATTTTCTTGCATCTCACTAGCAAAAAATTTAACACTGTTGGGGTAAAAGTGATCCTGGTGAAGCATCCAGAAAAATAGNCGTCATTCCAAACCTTTGGTGAAACTGTCTCCGAATAGAAACAGTACAACACATTGTATAGCTGTGGTGGTTAGAATTATATTATTTCTTCTAGGATACCTCGCTAAAAAGCTATCAAAGTGAGCCAAGGATAGGGTTTGTTCGGTTTCTTTTTTTTTTTTTACAGAAAGCCATTAAAGCAGTCCAGTGACTGTTTCACAGACAGGTTTGCAATATTGGTGGCAGAATGAGAAGAGGAAAGGCAAGGATTCCTTGCTTATTTGTTTTTTGAAAAACAATTAGCTCATTTTAATCAACAAAACCATTTTATTCAGTATTGCACTTCATTTCAAGGAGTTTTTATCTTTTAGTATACACATTAAAAAATTATACTGATTCTAAACTTTGCAAGTTGTCTAGATCCTTCTTTACCAGTAATTTGACCATATTAATCTTTTACACATGTAAAGTCAGTGATTTTAGATTTTCTTGCATCTCACTAGCAAAAAATTTAACACTGTTGGGGTAAAAGTGATCCTGGTGAAACATCCAGAAAAATAGGTTAATGGGCAACGACTTAAGATTTGGATAAAATTGTGAACAGTGTTACCAAAAACAGAGTTTCATCAGAAATCGTATTTTTCAAACAAACACAAATATTATTGCAAAACACTATTTATCGTATAAATAAACAATACTTCTAAAGCTGTTAAGTAATTTACTTCTTACACCCGCAAGTATCTTATAGGTTAGGCAAGCCTTCAGCAGCCCTGCAAACACTTTGCTCCTTGTCTTTTCCCTGAATTCCCCTTGCCTTCATGCCTTCAGCTAATGGAGGGAGAGGAAGAAGAAACAAGGCTACCCCTAGCCCATAACTAAAGCTGGAAGATATCTCTAGAACGCATTTAAAAGTAAAACTTTCCTCTCTAAAGACTGGAACATTAAAAATAATCTTGCATTGATTGGCATTAAGGATTTAACTATTTTCACATAAAACTGTACAAAACTGACTGAATATGCAATGCAATGAAAATAAACCCCTTATAGTCTAAACTCAGACTCAAGCTTTCAGTTAGCTCATGCCTGTACCTCTGCATATAGAGCAGCATGAAATACACAACCCAATTTTTCATGGCTCATGTAACCTGGAAAAGCTTTTTTTTTTTTTT
>VZTO01020385.1:70006-119379 GCA_013400615.1 Syrrhaptes paradoxus
CTATTCCCGTCTGCTGTTCCTTCCCCACTACTATTATCCAAAACAGTTTATTAAAATAACATGCCTTATAACAGCCTTAAAGAAATTAGGATGATTAATTTTGCAACAAATGGCAGTTACCCAAAAATAAGGCATTTAACCTAGAAGTTATTTAAAAAGTCATATTTTTTTTTTCAGAAGTGAAGAAGTTCTAAGATAATTTAAACAGATATTTTATGTTCTGTGGAGGTGAAGCTGCAACACAAAGATGTATTCAAGAAGAAATATACTACACTTTGAAATTTATTTCTTCTGCACACTGCAAAAGGTAACAGAAGCATTACAGGGTATCTAAATTCAACTATGCATCATCCTTATAACACAGATAAAGATATGATTGTAACTATTAATTTTAATTTCTTGTGGAAGCAACAAAGAGGAAATATGTCTATTTCAAGGAACAGTCTGAATATAAGATGAAGGAAGACTCAGAGGAAATCAGAATGGTCAAGATGATGACCGAACATCACTGAAAAATAAATTTAGGATAAAACTTTACATTCTATTCCACTCCACACTCCAGTATATCACGTTAAATTTCTCAAAATGTACAGCAACAAATCAAAGCATCTGATAGCACTTAGGAAAAAGCACAGGAGAAAAGTAACAGCCCACTCAGACCTGTCAAAAAACAAATGGCATTAAGGCAATCACACTGCCTTTATGACAGTGCAACAGACCTCAGGGACACAGAAAAAGCAGGTGTCAGATTGTATCAAAAGCCCTTAAAGTCACTTTCATAAGAGACACTTCATGAGAAAATGACCAAACAATTCTACTGAACCTCCTGTAACCTCGGTGTAAAACAAATTGGAAAAGCCATGCATGGAAGAATTTAACTCAAAACTAGGAGTTCCACAACTATCTACTTGTAAACTAAAATTAAATATTTTAGTTACTAGCTTGTACATTTAAAATAGGAGCAGATTACATATTTAAATGCCATAAGGCTGGGGATACTGCAAGGACTCTGGAGAAAGGGATCAGACAAGAAAATCTGGTCCAAAACTGAAGGCTGCATTTCAGCAGAGACCTTGCAAGGTTCTACAGCTGAGCTAGTTCTGTACAAAGAGAGGAAGAGCTGATTAACCAGGAGGGGCAAGAAAAGCAGTTGTGAGACCTCCCCAGCTCCAGCTTGGGAGTTGCCACCTCATGTCATTGAGGGAAGGGAAAAAAATGCAAATAATACATGTACACACAATTTTAATCTCCAGGTCATCTTAGAATTGGTAATGGTTCAGCTGGAATATTCTGACCAACTGTTGCCCCATTAAAAAATGGCAAAGGACACTCACAGAAATGACAAACCACAACAAGCAAAGAAAGGCTAAAGGAAGAAACAACAAGAAAGCATATTAGAGTAACATGTAGAAACCAAAGACAAAGAAGAAGAAAAGAAACCCCCACCTTTCTCAATTGTGGACAGAAGAAGAAGAAATAGACTTAGGTTACTGGAAGGTAGTTAGGTTTGACATAAGGAAAAAAAAATGTTATAAGGAAAGTAAAGCAGCAGAATGATGACCACCACTGAGAGAGAAATATACAAGTACCAGGGACTTCGCAAGCAAAGCTGTGAAGTTTTCATGCACATGAAAAGCAAATGAAACAGCTGTCATCTACTTGAAAGAGTCAAAGACTTTGTTGGTAGGAAAAGTACAGCTTTGCTACACTGAACCTAAGCTAGGAAGAACATTCGAAAGAGAAAGCAGGACAGACAACCAAATTAAAACAAAGAGCTAGTAAAAAAGTATTTTTAACTATCAGGTAAGGGTTGAGACCATAGTAACAGTGATACCACATATCTATAATAAAGAAAAAAATTTGAATAACTGAATCCTATTGCCCTCAGCAAAGAAACAGAACAAGTTGAAAGGAAATCAAATTATCCACAGCCATANGGAAGGAACTCCCAGAATTTAAGAGCAAAATTAGGCATTATTTCTGCTGAGATTTGTACACAGGAAGCAGGATGCCAAGATGGACAACGCACAGAGGGTTACATTGTGATAGGAGAAGGAAGACTAGACTGATTTGAAAAACAGAGGAGAACAGCAAAATTACTATGGTAGTCCTATTCCAGGAGCCATGAGGAGGATTTGGAGGTGTCAGTAGATGAAATGCTGAACACAAGCCAGCAATGTGCGCTCGCAGCCCAGAAGACCAACTAGATCCCAGGCTGCATCAACAGAAGCGTGGCCAGCAGGTCGAGGGAGATGATTCTGCCCCTCTGCTCTGCCCTCATGAGACCCCACCTGGAGTACTCCATCCAGGTCTGGGTCTCTCAGGACACTGGAGCAGGTCCAGAGGAGGGCCACGAAGATGGTCAGAGGGCTGGAGCACCTCCCCTATGAGGACAGGCTGAGAGAGTTGGGGTTGTTCAGCCTGGAGAAGAGAAGGCTCCAGGGAAGACCTTACAGCAGCCTTCCAGTACCTGAAGGGGGCTACAGGAGAGATGGGAAGGCACTCTTTACAAGGGCATCTAGCAACAGGATGAGGGGTAATGGATCTAAACTGGAAGAGGGTAGGCTTAGACTAGATATTAGGAAGCAATTCTTTACTGTGAGGGTGGTGAGACACTGTCCCAGGTTGCCCAGGGAAGCTGTGGATGCCCCATCCCTGGAGGGGTTCAAGGCCAGGCTGGATGAGGCTTTGAGCAACCTGGGCTAGTGGAGGGTGTCCCTGCCCATGGCAGGGGGGTTGGAACTCGATGATCAACCCAAACCATTCTATGATTCTATGATGAATTAGTAGTTAAAGGCCCCAGAATATGTGGCAGTTGTCTCAACATGAATTAAATAAGTGACAGTTGCTATATGAAAAGTTCTATGAAAGGGCAATGAAGAGGAAAGTTGTGTTCCTTGTCACTTTAGCAAACAGATGAATTGAGCAACAGCTGAGGAAAAAAATCAAATTCACAGAAAGAAAGAAGTGTTAATAATAATTATAGAAATTATCGTGTAAGTTAAATTGATAAGGAATAAAAAGAAAGATGATTTAGACTTCTGCTAGTAGTGCTCCCTTTTAAGGAAACATTTCTTCAAATATTAATTCACAGTAACTGGCACATTAGTTACCAGTCCAGGGAGCTCCACTTCTAACTATTGAGCAAAGCTAGGATACCAGTATGACTAGATAACTTTTGACTCAGTTTCTCCTTTAAAGCTATGAAGCACAAATTAGCATATATTAGAAGAAAAAAAAGTATATATAAAACTTTAAAGAGAACACTCTCATGAGTTTTCCAAAAGATCTTGAAACAACTGGTGAAAGCAGCAGAATATATTAGATGTGCCTATTTATATATCAGAAGCATGCAAAAATTCAGCCTAAGATCTACGGGTTACTGTGCAATATGACATACACACACAGCCCTGAAGGGCAAGAGAAAGATAAGCAGCATACAAAGTGAAGGAAAGAACAAATTTACTCTATTTTTATGGCTTCAGGTTATCATCATTGTCATGATTAATTATTTCCCCAGTGTTAGGTCCTATAAGACCAAATACGTGAACAATAGGAAGCTCAACACCTTAATTCAGGAGTTTCCAGAAACACCAATGACCCAGATTATCTTGCAGTTTTTCACAAACTTACAGACGCACTGAAAGCTTTTCAATAACCACTTGTGGCCATTGCCACAAATATTCCGATAATGTCAAAAAGGCTATAGAACATCAAATTGATAAACTAGGATCTACCTAACACTAGGAAGGTCTAAAAGCACTACTGCAACGAAATAGTGTAAGTACGGTCATTTCTCAAGGGCTTCCGATACAGGCATGCATAACCAGCTGTAAGAAAAAAGGGAAAAGGACAAGTGAAAGGTTGGGGTAGGAACAGGGAGATAAATGAGGGGATGCATATGTGTCAGGGCACAGGAAAAACCACACAGACAACCCATCTCACTGATAAAGTTACATGACAAAATGGGGCTTGGGCATAATGTCAACTGACTCCAAACAGGTCTTGTATCACAATCTGGCAGAAATAAAAGCAGGCGCTCCTAACCAAAACAAAGGAAAACATCAGACACCCACTGCTCGTGGCAAGAAAGAAAAATGACCTTCTAGTTAAAGCTCAAGTGTCACTTACCGGTAAAACCATTTACTCTATACAATTCCTTCATATACTGAAGTAATTACTTTGAGATTAAAATATTTTCTTCAATGACTATAATATTTTAAATATTCGCTATATTTCCCCTTAAATATCTTTAAATCTATATTAATGGCTTTTACTGCCAGAAACTGTCAGGCATCACTGCTGTAATTTTAATGCTTTAATCGCCTAACTTAATGTAAATCTCAACTGCACACCTGTGTTTGCATATTCTCTTTGATGGGTTCTGTCACCTTAAATGTCAGCATTTACTTCTCAAGTGCTGCTTAAGGATTTCCTGTGCCCCCTACGTGACTGACTTTGAACACAGACTATTTAATGTGCCTTGAGAGCTGAAAATAACATGCCATACATAAAAGCTTCAGTATTTACCAGGATGACAGCACCGACCCTTAAAAACCTTTTTTCTTTTTTTTTCTTTTTTTTTTTTTTAAGTACATGAAGTATAGAACAGACTGAAAACATTCTGAAATACCTTCAGAAGCATTCCATGATTCTCCTGTCACTGTGATAAAAAAATATTCAACATATCAGGGGAAAATACTCTTGAAGTAGAGATTAAAAACAAGCAAGCTCTAGAAACAGAAACAGATTAGTATTTCTTATTCCCTTAAAAAAAAAAAAAGAAACAATTATACATCAGAATCTTCTTATCATATTGAATGCCACATATTTATGTGTCAAGAAAGGCAATGTAGCACGGTTCTCCTTTCAGGACAAGGAAACATCAAAAGCAGGAAACTCTCACATCTGAACATATTCAAAGGCTGACAACCCACGTAACCCTAAAATAACAAACATACCGGACCAGGTGAAAAAGGAGTGAGTGGTGGGGCTTTTTATTTTTTTTTTTTTTAAATTAAGCTTAGTTTTGAGGTAAGATTATTAACCAGTCTTCCAGTCTCCTCTTCCTTAAGCAGTTCCCCAAAACCTGGTGGGCACCTGACAGTAAGTCATCAATGAAGTATGACACAAAAAGTCAAGCTAGACAAGATTACAGACTGAGGTCCAGAAATTAAAGTGTGATGTAAGGATAAAAAATAAGGTTTACTGAATAAGAGAACTGCAGAATTACTGACCAGAAGGTTTAGCAAATATTCCTTCTAAGTCCAATGCTCTAAGCTGCACAACTAGATGCTTGTTGTAAGACAGCAGGACTTAAACTAACATGAAGCAAATGCTATCCAAATTGCTGTTTTCCCAGAGAACAGGTAACATCAAGAGAAATATCCCACAACTGGCTGTCAATCAGATCACACAGCTCTAAGCAAACCACACTTTAAATGAGCTAGTAAATACATATAATAATATTTTACCAAAACCTTATTTCCCAAAAGTTATTATGGTAAAAATCTCATGTAACAAAAGCTGCTTCCCAGCCAAGCCTAACCCCTCCCAAGTCAAGCTTAACCACTCCCAGGAAAACACACCAAAGGGACTTCTACAAAATAATGTATCACAGAGTGGGTGAGAGGGTGTATGTGTATACAAAATAATTTGTTTGCCCCAAAAAGTTCTAACTACTGTTAAAGATGAAGTTCAAAAGTTAAATTTCTTCAATGTCTTTCTATTTACTGAAAATGAGCTTATATTGTAAACATCACTGTTGACACCATGGGTCAATCTCAACTTACTTCAGAGAAAACACAAGCTAAATTCTGAATTAAGTTCTCAGTACAATAATTTTGAAAGGGAAGCTATTCAGGAAAGGTGTACAAATGACTTAAGATAGAAATCATCTTCAAAATTGAATGTTTTATTTTTTAAAAGATATCTAAAAATTTTAAAAGTTTCTGAACAGCATAAATCTTAAATCATTTATTTTCTAATGCAATACCAGCAGCTTTAAAGCTGTGTAGAAAATAAATTTTGAGCCCCAAACCAATGTTCCAGTAGGCTAAGCAACACCAGTACAGGCACATTCCACACTTGCCAGAAAACAGATTGGCAAAAGCTATTTCCTACAAGTGATTAAAATGCAAACTACCTGTAAGTAGTTCAAAAAAGTGTCTCAAATACAAACTCAGAGCAAACTTTAGTCTTTTTCAGAAAGTCCAGCTTCCAGAGGCTTTTCACAGGAATACGAAAGATGGACTAAATTAATCCAGTGACAGCTTTGTAAAAACATTTCAAGGAAGAATTTACCTAAGCTTCAAATTACCATAATTTATACTAAACATAGAGAAGCTTATTTTCACAAACATTGTAAAAATTTTGAATGATCATAATCCTATGCATGTTCAAACAAATTCATTATACTGAAGTCATCATCTTCCATCTGAATACTTTTAACAATTTATAGCCTTCCTTTTGCAAGTAAAGGGCATCTTTACAATCAGTTAAAACTCCCCAGAGCAAGTAGTTACTTATTTTAATGAACCCTTTCCCATGTATTTTGCTCCATCAGCAATATAAATGTCAGCCACGGGATATAAGAAATCCTATTATAAAAGTTAAAGTGTTTATTTTCATTAAATTTCATTTCTATTTTTAGTTTCAGAAAGCTCTTGCTCTTTGATTAAAATTCTCTTTAATCATATCAGAACTACTATCATGTCAAATTCTCCACAGCTGACTGTCATATAAAAAAAAAATTCTAAAAGCCTGATATTTTTTCCTTCTAGTTGTTAACAACTTCGTTCTTTCCAAAAAGTTGCTCAATAAGATCTTTGGTGCTAAAGTCTTCAAAGATCTTAACAGCTGCTTAAGTATTACCCCTGAGTGGGGCTGAAGACTTCTTGATTCTATAGGCAAAATTCTCAATCCATAATTCACAAAATCTCAGGAATTAATCTGCAAATGCCCAGCAAAAAAATTAAATTAATATGTCTCACTTTCTCATGCATGCAAGTAAACATGAGAAGGAGAGAAGCAACAGTTACTGAAGTCTCTGTGTTAGGTTCACCTTGTCGGTCCTGTAAATGAAGACAGCTGTGCAAAAACTGTATAAAACAATCTACTTATTCCTCCTCCCCACAGAAAAGTTGACCACTTCTTTTATTAACTATTGAGAACCACTTCTTACAGTGGTTCTTCGAATTGTTAACTGGAAACACAGCTACACCAGACTACACTAAGGTCTGAACTTCAGCAACACTGACCCATCTCAGATTACAATTCTGAAGCGCAGAAAACACAATCTTCTCTTTCAAGAAATTTAATTAACTTTCTTACGATACCTTAAGCAATTAAAACCCCATACTAGAATTTCTATCTATTTACCAATATAGAAACTGACCTGTAATATCAGAACTTATTTCCTTTTCCTGGAGACCATTCCCTTTTGTAACAGGTGGAACACAAAGTTTGATTTCCATCTTGTTTTATACACAGTAAGGCATGAAAACATCGTAACTTCTAACAGGATAGCACAGTTCATCTTCATTTCCCTTTTAAAGCCTTTTACAAATACAACACTGAGAAAAAGAATACTGCTTTTACAGTGGCCTTATTTTTTAGTGGTCCCCTACACAGCACCATAGACTTTAGACCTATTTCGGACACACATGGAATTCCTTAGTAATATTAAAATATTTTATACACGATAGTGGAAGGAAGCATCACCTGTGCTTAAATTCCCACAGAATTGGAAAGGGGAAAACAGCAGAAACAGGAAGTAGATTTTCAATGAAATGATGTTTTGTAGCCCCAACAGGCATGAGAAAGTAACACCTTCTTAATCACTGTGACATACTGAAGGCACATTCAATAGCACAGAACCAAGCCCTACTCCTAGCTGTTTTCAGCAACCTGCAAACATTAATTTTTCTCACAAGCCTGAATGCTGAAACCATGGCAGGACAATATGACGCTGGGAATAAGCAACAGAAATACAGCTCCACAAACAGATTTGCTGAAAGGTCTGCTGAATCAAAGAATGACATTTCTAATAGTCTCTCAAGGATCCAGTAAAGACAAAGTCATTCTCAACACTGCACAAGTCATCTTTCATCATCAACATGCACTGGTGCCAGATCTTTCAATCCAGCAACATATAATGAATATTCTAAAACATGTGGCTGACACCCAAGTTCTTCTAATTAAGCAGTATTTTAAAAGATTTTTTCAGTACAGTGATGATCGCATAATAATTGTTATTAAGTTTACTCTGCGAGCTACAGGCAAAGCTGGACATTTCTAACAAAATAGTCCATAGCTGTAATGCAAGATTTTACTGAAACCATTAATGCAGAAATGGCAACAGACATTTTCCTATCATCCACTCAGCCAAATGAAGCAGTATGTAACAGCAGGAACTCTTTTGTAACATCCCTAAAGCATCTCAAAAGCAACAGTTGTTTGTCTACACAGATTTGGTCTTTTTAAGGTTTTTCATAAGTTGGTAAAGAACTAGAATGACATTCTTCGTTAACTTGCCTTTGTAATTGCACATTTTTCAGTTAAGTGTTGGCTGACTGAAGCAGACTGAAATTCTCTCATTGCAGCACAAAATTACATCACTGAATCCTCATTTGTGTGGCACGGCTGTTCTCCAAGTTCAAAGTTCTGTGTGGTTGTTTTTTAAAGCCACAAGGGCACTTTTTATTTTTTAAACATAATTACTAAAATTAATTTTTATTTTAAAAATTTTTAAAAACACCAGGTACATGTTACATAACAAATCCAGAAAGTAACATACTTACAGCTTCAAAAGATAAGTTAACGTGTTCCAGGAATTTCTGCCTTAAACCGTCAGTGAGTTCATGGAAGCGATATCGTAAGAGATCCATTTCTTGTTGAAGAAACCAACGCTTGAGATCCTCCCTGCAAAGCAATCATAAAAAAAATATATTTTCAGATTATGCATTCCCTCTTTACAAACTACATGTCGAACCTAGTTGAACACAGCATTAAGTATAGTGCTGACTTTGGCATAGGACCCAAAAACCAAGGAGCTCAGAAGATAAGGTAGGAAACCTTCAGGAAGGAATACTCAATCAGAGAAGACTTTTGAAGAGACGATACACAAAGCAGCATGACTGTGGATGTTTTGGAAGAAAAGAGGCAGTCAGTCTCAACCCTAAAAATCGCTCTGCAGGTATGAAAGCTGTTACTCTCTTTTAAATGGTACTCACATTTCTTACTTCTTTTAGATAAGAATAACCAACTGCAGATAACGTTCTCCTTCCGTATTTAAAGGTCAGGTTTTTTTCTTCAATATGGCACAATATTGCTTCAATGCACAATTGACATCACAATTAATCTGATGAGACAAATACATTATGAACCCTACTTCTTCCAGTTCTCACTTTTGGGGTATCTCCAGCTCAAGAAACATGCACGCATCTCAGATACGATAACCACGGTGCTCTATGCTAGGCAAAAAATAGCACGGAAGCAGGCAAAAGGTAAGTATATGACAAAGAACTTGGGTGAGGAATATAAATAGAACATCCAACACTTGGCAAAAGAGGGTTACCAACTGCAGGTAAGCAAGTAGGAGAGTAAACAAGAGCACAGGGATAGGAGTCAGTAAAAAGCATAAAACAACACTGAACTTCAGGCACTCTAGGTACTCATACTACTCTTTGCATACGGGATGGCTATAACATTCCAGGGCTCAGATTCCCAGGCATCAGCACGTCAGTCCAAGCTATAGCAAGCAGGTACCATAATGCTACTAACAGCAGCCCCCTGTACGTACAGGCACAGAATGCAGACGACACCATATCTCGCTATTACAGGGCATTCCTTCAAACTGTCCTCTGAGAGCTACACTGGGGGCTCCTGCCCTGACAGTTCACAGAAATACTGCAGTCTTACATGTTCTTCTTACAGTATTCAAACATCTTTTCCCAGAGAAGACCAGTGAATTACAATAGAGTGGTTTGCACTTTTGTGGACAAAACCTCTGCTTGAAATATGGTTTGGAGAAAAGTAATTATTATTCAAATTATAATTCCAAATGGAAAAGCTCTGTTAAGGTGCTTTGTAAAGTATAACCCTGTAGACAGTTTCAGTGCTTGGGATGTATTAATAATCTGTGCAACTTAAAATGGAATTTAGTGCCTTTATGACTGATCTTTTGCAGTTCTTCTGTGATCATCTTGGACAGTAACAAAATCCTAGGATGTGACAATTTTACTCTTTTCCTAATTCATTAGCTTTCAACTGCATTTGTTTCCCTAATAAAAATAAATAAATAAATAAAATTAAGCACATATAGTTACTTCGGAGGCCAGCCAGTCTCTTGTTCTTGCTTTCTTTCAGGAGAATAGATCAAAGGCTGTTATCCCACCCACCCACTTAAGTTACCAAAACAAGAAAATATTACTGTTATCTCTAATACAATATGCACACCTACCTAGATTATTCCTACAGTTGATAAACTAGCTGATGAGCTAGCTTACATTACTGTATATGTCCAGCATACACTTTAACTTGCCTAGGAATATCATCATTATTGAAACTAAAAGCTTAACTGAAAAGTAACATCACTGTCATTAGACAATTAACAAAACTGCTACTGAAGAAGAGGCAGTTGCAGGTAGTTAAAGTGTAGAGGTTAGGAAAACCTCTGTTCTTGCCACTTTTTCATGTGCAGATTACTCAACATTTTAAAACAAATCAGAAGATTCACAACTAGAAAAATAATATGAAAGAACAGGATCTTTCCTGTCAGGGAACAGCACTAATGAAAAAAAACCAAAAACACAAGCAAGAAAACAAAAGACCCAAACCAAAACAAAACACCACACCAACATCCTCTTCAGCCCCCAAGCAGTGGTAGGAAAGACTGGCATATTTGTTATGAAGCATCAACACAGAAGTACTTTCGAAAGACATTAAAATGCTCCTAAATCTGGAGCCTAAGACTAGTAGCTCACATTCTACAACTAAATATGAGAGTTCAGTTACCAACAACTTAATGCTAACTTGTGAAAAGCCTGGGCATGGGCCAGAGATCTATTTTACTAGACAACCAACACCAAAAGACTCCTCAGAGTTCAAGTTTCAAAAGGTAGACAGCAAGGGGAACATGGGTACAGAAAGCACACAAAAATAAATGCTAGTCAGTATAAAAGGCAGCAATTTCAGCACACAAGTCTGATTTATCATATAGAAAAAAATGTCAGGAAGTAGAGAAAAGGCTTTGCTAGGTTTGATAAAGAACTTATGTCTTTGTTACGTGACACAGGGAAAAAAAAACAACAAAACACCACACACACCAAAGGGATGCTTGAAAGTTTCCTGAACAGAAGAGCTTCACTGCCAGAGTGGAGGCAAGATTTATTTCTTCCATCTTAAGTAAGTAAACTGGAGTGAAGATCATGCTCCTCTGACTTTCAAGATTCTTCATAGCTAACCCAATAAAGTAAAGAGAGATGCAGCAGACAGAAGCAGAAATGCATGGTCATGGCTAACACGCAAGTAAAATTCTCTTTAGAGCTGTGTTTGCCGTGAAAGTGAATGAAACAAGACTATTCTATTTCCTGGTCTTGACAGACACAAGGGGCATAACAAGAGGTGTGAAAGAAGGGCATGGATGAGACTGCTCACTCAAGACTGTACATACCATATCTTAGCAACATTGTATGGGAAAAAGCTTTAAAGTCCTGGGATTAATGTAAACATTGCTTGGAAACACCTAAAACATCAGTGTGCTATCAACATTATTCTCAGCACAAATCCAAAACATTGCCTCATACTAGCTACCAAAAGGAAAATTAATTCTATCCCAGCCGAAACCAGGACACTTGGGTTTCAGAAGGCAGAAGGAGGACAGTCGAGAGATAACAAGTACATTACAAATTTAACTGCCAAGAATGGTGGAGCTGGCCACTTCAGACCATGCAAAAACCAAACCAAAACAATCCCATTTACAAGGGAGGACTGAAGCCAACTAGAAAAACAAGTTGATGTAAACTCAAACCCCTGGGTGGCACTGTTGGCCAACTAGAAGCTTAGGGCGGTGGCGCAGGAAAGCAAAGCTGTGAACACAACTGCCTGGCAGGCCACAGGGAACTGAATTCACCCTAGTCTGCAGTTACATCTCTTTAAGCACATTTTTTCAAACAGTGCTACCTTAACAGCTTTCATCAATTAACCTAGTGATTTGTGTTAAGCTTACTTTTCTGACCTAATGAGATAAAAACTTCGAGAACAGTATATTCGATTTGTGTCCCAATTCTATCTTTTGGGGAACGTGCCAGTTTTCGCACAGAGAAGTATCTCATCCCTGAAACAGCTGCTTTTCAAGTGAGAATTAAGAATCCTGGGTACAAGGTCACATCACAGTGCGCAAGATGCTGTTCTCCATTTTACAAGTAAGCACTAAGTTCACTTTTTCAAAAAAAAAAAAAAACCTAGTGTAAGTGCAAACTCTCAAGCTGCTATATTGAACCACTGCATCAAACTATCCGTATATAAACAGGAACACAAAAAGACATTTGCAAGTAGTTTAACGAGTGCCCTGGAGCTCTGTCCAAGGCCCTTTCTCCCCAGGAAGGGGTCTTTACCCCTAGACTACAAAGGCAGGCTCTTTCCTGCTGATTCTGCAGCTCAAAATAGCTTGTATTCATTCCTGCACAGTAGTTCGCCTTCAACAAGCTGCCCACCTCTGCCTTACTTATAGCCTTAAGATACTTCCCTGAAACACAGGATTTGAACCATGTCTCCAATTTATTTCCTACGCAAGCATTGCAGTCAAACAAGCTCTCATACAAAGGTTTTATGAGAGGATAATGGAAACCAAACTGACAATTCCAAATGCCACTAGCTGCATTAAAAGAAACATGAAGTTTTCATGGGCTTTTTAGTCCCAGTCTACTCAAGGTTACCTTTTAGGGATTTTTGGTAGAAAATTACGATATAGGTAAAGCAAGATATTTTTTTCTAAAAATCAGCAGGACCAATATGACTAAGGGAGTTTATAAAAATACACTGCAGTGGGTTTGTGTCACAAGGTTTTAGTAGCAGAACCTGGTAGAAGCATCCCACATGTCTGACAGAGCCAATGTCAGCCAGCTCCAAGACTGACCCGTCCCGTGGCAAGGCTGAGCCCATCAGTGATGGTGGGAGTGCCTCTGGGATAAAGTATTTAAGAAGGGGAAAAACTGCTGCTGTCACAGCAGCAGGGAAAGGAGTGAGATGTGAGAGAAGCAAGCCTGCAGACCCCAAGGTCAGTGCAGAAGGAGGGGAGGAGGTGCTCCAGGCACCGGAGCAGAGGTTCCCCTGCAGCCCCTGGTGCAGCCCATGGTGAGGCAGCTGTGCCCCTGCAGCCATGGAGGTGACGGGGGAGCAGAGACACACCTGCAGCCTGGGGAGGACCCCACACTGGAGCAGGTGGTTGCCCAAAGGTGGCTGTGACCCTGTGGGAAGCCTGCACTGGAGCAGGCTCCTGGCAGGACCTGTGGAGAGAGGTGCCCAGGCTGGAGCAGGTTTGCTGGCAGCACTTGTGACCCTGGGGGGGACCCATGCTGGAACAGTCTGTGCCTGAAGTTTTCACAGAGGGGACCCACGCTGAAGCAGTTTGTGAAGAACTGCAGCCCATGGGAAGGACTCATGTTGGAGAACTTCATGGAGGACTGTCTCCCGTGGGAGGGAGCCCACGCTGGAGCAGAGGAAGAGTGTGAGGAGTCCTGCCCTGAGGAGGAAGGAACAGCAGAGACAACGTGCGATGGACTGATCACAAACCCTCACTCCCCATCCCCCTGGGTCACTGAGCAGGAGGAGGTAGAAAATTCAGGAATAAAAGTTAAGCCTGGAAAGAAGTGGGGAGTAGAGGGAAGGCGTTTTAAGATTTAGTTTTTTATTTTCTCATTACCCTACTCTGATTTGATTGGTAATAAATTAAACTAATCTTCCCAAGCCTGTTTTGCTCAGTAATTGCTGAGTGATCTCTCCCTGTCCTTATCTTGACCCATGAGCCTTTCATTATATTTTTTTCTCTCCCCTGTCCAGCTGATGTGGGGAGTGACAGAGCGGCTTTGGTGGGCACCTGGAGTCCAGCCAGGGTCAACCCTCCACATATACACAATAAATACAAGTATTAGAAAGAAACCAGTATTACATTTGTTATTCATAGTCACAAATAGAGTAGAGAAGCATAGAAGGAATTTCAGATGTAATTCTGTTAAGCTATACTATCAGAGTCACTGCAGTGAAGGCTGCTATTGACCTTCACATCCACAACCTGTTCCTCATTGTACACACATCACAGACCCAGCTGGCTTATTGATCACGTACATCCACAAACTGTCTTCAGCAGAGCCCAGATGTCTTTTGAAAGAGCAACATGATGGAATGTAAATAATCCAGATTTCAGGGTGGTTAGAGTCACCCAGTGCCTGTCATGGTGAGGTTTCCTCCATCTGGAAGCTTTCAAGGCCTCTGCTACTCCCTATTCTGATCAGATGGTCTGTAGCAAGCTCCTACCATGTTGTCAGCCACCTTGGTCTCTTCTCCAACACTTGCCCCAAAACTCTCAGCTGTCTCAAAGCCCATTTCAAGAAAAAGCCCCATCCATTTCAGTTCCATATCTTGGCCTAGAGCACAATCTCTCCTACTCACCTTCCCCTGCTCTGTTTTTGCTTACGAATCTGTATCCATCCACAGCAGTGCTTCAGTCATGTCAGCTATCATGGTATCCCACACTCACCTAATTTAAACAAACTATACTGCAACTTAAACTGCAATTGAATTAACAATCCAAACAGTACACACTTTGTATTTGCCTATTTTAACTCTAAAAAAGGACAGCAATGGCAAGGAGTCATGAGTTCACACTGATGCATAACAAAGCTGCTAACAGACATAAAGCACTGACAGCCTCTGGAATTTCATCCAAAAACTACAACTGAAGCAAAAGGAATGCACTTGACAGGACCACTTTGGTGCTTGAGATTTCACACAACAAAAAAATTGCAGTCCAACCATCCATGGCAATGAATTTAGAAGAAAAGCAGAGTCAGCAGAGGAAAACTCAAACTCTGATAGTATTTTTAGTTTGCCATAAACAAGGCTCTCTCTTTTGACAATAATATTAAGTGTATTTGCACAGTCAGGTCTTTAGTCAGTAATCAACAGTATAAGCATATCATAGAATCATAGAATGGTTTGGGCTGGAAAGGACCTTAAAGATCATCTAGTTCCAACCCCCCTGCCATGGGCAGGGACACCCTCCACTAGCCCAGGTTGCTCAAAGCCTCATCCAGCCTGGCCTTGAACACCTCCAGGGATGGGGCATCCACAGCTTCTCTGGGCAACCTGTTCCAGTGTCTCACCACCCTCACAGTAAAAAATTTCTTCCTAATGTCTAGTCTAAATTTACCTTCTTTCAGCTTATACACATTACCCCTTGTCCTCTCACTACAATCCGTGATAAAGAGTGCCTCCCCATCTCTCCTGTAGCCCCCTTGCAGCAGTTAAGTTCATTTAAATTAAATTATCAATCACTGTGAATACCTGACAAAAACTTAATACTGGTGGGCTTACATTTAAAAAAAGAGGTCAGATGGAAGAGACTCAAATCAACATTCTGTGCAGAAAACCCAAAAGTTTATACTTTTTTTAAATTATTACAAAATCTGGACATTAATTTTCATCCAGAGTATCTCTGTCATCACAGCTGAAATTGGGTTCCTAGCAAAAAAATAAAACCTCTGTTTGAGCCTACCTCTATATTTAGCATACACGCAACTCGAAAATATCTGTAATGTCTTTAATAAAGCAATGTAATATCTGTATACACTTAAAATTTTAAAAAAAGTACAGCATGATCCAAAAAGTACTTACGACTGACAGTAAGCAAGGCGTAGTATGAAATGAGAAATATGGTCTTTTCTTCTCGCCTCATAATCATCCTCAGCCAAAGCCTACAGAACATATCATTATTTCAAAGAAATAATCTCTCCCAGATTAAAAATCCACAATTAATTTATCATTGCTTTTCAACAGTGTATTAATACTCATCTTTAAGACAATAAATGCAAGACTATTAAAGAAGGGGGTTGTCCTAAAGAAAGAAACCTATGCTCTCAAATAAAAATTACATCTCTGACAAAATGACAGAATGTAAGTTTTAGGGAAATTATTTCATCACCTTTACCTTCATTGCGAATTCTTGAATAGTGTAAAGAAAATAAAGTGCAAGAGAGGTCCCTTTTTTCAATTTTACTTACTTTGTAGGGAAACTTGAGTCTCCGGAGCTCACTCTCCAGCTTAGTTTTGTATGAATCACTACCTCTTACATAGCTCACACCAAGGTTTTCAACTACTTTGAGCACTGCCGGGAAGAAAAAAAAAAAAAAGTCCACATTAGAGACAACATACTGAAAAGAAATCTAACTGTATCATGTCTCGGGAAATGCACAAACCGGGTTAAGGGCACAGGAATTGCTTTTAGCGGTATGGGGAGCAAAGGGGTAAGAAATACGGAGGATAAGGTGCGGCCCGTGAGTCCTGAACAGCTCGCCCAAATCTGGGATCCACACAGGCAACAAGGAAAGGGAGACAGCTAACTCGCATGGATCAGTCCCTGAACACGGGTGTCCACTGTAATGAGTGAAACCCTGGATTCAGCTGCTTTCAGTTCAGGGGAACCCTTGCAGACAGGCACAGGGATCTGCACTGCTGTCCTGAGAAACACCAATTATGTCACAGCACCTAGAAAGTAAAGCACGCTCAGAAAAACTGCCCGTGTACAGCAAACCTACCCAGCCCGAGTGCTACACACCAAACGCTGGTCGTGACATCAGTCACAGCTCCCCAGACACCTAAAGCCACACGTTTTCTCTAAAGGGACTTCATTTCAGCACGAGGAACCTGCCCCTTCACACTTACAACAGGCAGAGAGAGCACCTAAGCCCGCCAAAAACACAGACACCCGTGACAGGAAAAATCAAAAGCCTGGGCGGGGGGAGCGGGGACGAGGACGCTACTCACGCCTCACGCGGTCGATGGCAAAGCTCTCGAACTCCACCAGCGAGATGGTTTCCGTGGGGGGCTCCAGGTAGAACTGCAGGCTGTGGGGGTACAGCTCCCGCCGGTCCCCCGCCAGCCGCGCCTGCTTCAGCCTCGCTCGGCCGCTGGAGAAATCCATCCCGCCGCCGCCGGGCCTGGGGGGGACACGGGCACTCAGCCGCCAGGGAAGCAGCGCGGGGCGGGGGGTGGCGGGAAGGCGGCGGCCGCTGCCGGCCCTCGAGGTGGACAGGCGGCCGCTGCCCCCCGCCCCTCCCGGAGCCCCCGACCCCCCGCTTCCCCTGGAGCCGCGATCCCGCAGAAGCCCCCACCTGCTGCCCCGCTCCGGCCCAGCGGCCCTGCTTCCCGCGCACAGCCAGCCCCGCCCACTTCCGGCCCGCCCCGCCTACCCGGGCCACGCCTCCCACGCGGCAATTGGCTGGGAACAACGAAGCGGGCGGAATCCCAGCGGAATGTGCCCACAGCCAACATGGCGGCGCCGGCTACGGGGAGGGGCCGGCAGCGGTCGGTCCTGCCCCGGCGGGAGCTGGGTGGTGGTGGCCCGCCCTACCCTCGTCCTGAAACTGATTAAACGGGCCTTTCTGTGTGGAAAAGCTGGTGCAAAAGTTCAGCGCAGTATTCAACCTCGGAGGAACTTCCTTTTAATTCCACGATCCCGTCACTCCGCACGGTCCCGCAGCTCTGTAATCCTGCCATTGTTCCAGGAGAGCTGCGGGCTCTAATTTTCATACCGCGGGGCTGGCCATTCTGCTGCACCTGCAGTTACGTTTTATTTCGTGTCCCCGTCTCAAAACGCCACTTACTTACTAGTTTTCCCCAACCAGAGAGGTTGGTTAACGATCTTGAGACAAATTCAGGCCGTGAAGAGACAGGAAATCGGAGCCGACAGGCCGCTTGTGTCCGCAGAGTGAACAGAACCAGTGTCTTTTTGTATACTTGTGCTTTTGGAATATTTTTAACCCAAAGCAATTTGGTATCTTTATAGATGTAGAAAGCACCTTGAACCAAAAGCAGCTTTTTTAATAGCCGGTGGTCAGCCCTCCGCAGTTCCGTCCCTTCTGTGCCTGGCTGCCGCACGGGGTGCTGGGGAGCGGGAGCGGCCTTGGCCGGTGTGCTCCCACCCAGATCCTACCGAGCGCGGCAGCGCCCCCTCCAGGGCAGGCCAAGCAGTACGAGCAGAGTTCACAGGCTGCGCTGGGTGCTGCACTGCGGGGGGGTGCCGCGCTGCTGAGGAGCACCCTGCAGAAACCACCAATGCCTCTCGTTCCCATTTAATCACAATTAACATTTTTGGGTTTGGCACATAAGCAGGACCACACTTTTCAAAACCATGGCATGCAGTTCGCTGTCCATCACGATTTCTCCCGCTGAACCATGCCCTGCTGATTTTAACAGGTCAGCAGTTATGTCTACATCTGCCATTTTCCTTCTTTTTTTTAATTTTCATACTAGTTTTTTTCCTCTAGTGCTGAATACCGATCCTCAAATTGTCTATGATTAGGTGAAGACCTACCCTGTGGGTTTATTTTATTTCAGTGAACTATTTAACATTATTGCAAAAAGTCATATGATTACTTCAGCAGAAATTAAGAAGCAAAATTAACATCTATACTACCAGACTCAAATAAATCTTACAGTGCAAAACCTTATGAGGGGTTTGTCAGCCCTTTCACACAAAAATAATTTTATTGGGAAAGGAAAATAGATAAAGAAGTGAAAATATGTCACCTTGGGGGAAAAATACCCGAATTTTGTAACTCAAACTTTCTTACTGATGCATTTATTGAAATCTATAGATGGTAATATTTCTCACAATAGCATTCAGTTACTTTTTTCTATGTATATTTTCATCACTTCCACAGTAACATTACGAGTAAGGTCTCATTTTTTAAGTATTTTTTAAGAGAATCACTGATATTGCAACAGCCCACCTAACAAATGTTTTACAACAACATTCATATGGTCAGCTGTCAAACTGTCCCCATCATCCCATCCACAGTCCAATTCAGCATATCCTAAACTGTTCTGCTACTTATTTAACCAAAAAAAAAAATCCTTATTTGCATTAAATTTGCATTAAATATATATCATTGCACAGTTTCTACTCCTACTTTTGTTATACTGACTAGCAGAGTGCCCAATGCTAATCTGTCAGAGCCCAGTTCTTCTCTACTTGCATGACTACAACAGCTAATAAAAGAGTAAATACGGTGATGCTGATATTTAGTCTCTTTTTCAAGCTGCCTCGTTCATCCATCATGTCTGGGATGTTTGGATCTCTCTGGATGTCCCTTCTCTGCTTCCAGCTCCCCTTCAGCTCTTGTTGCAAGGAGCTGGCCGGAATCAAGACAACACTCGAGTTAAGCTTCTTGTTCGCTTTATTCAGGGTTCAGGGGGAATATATAGCATTCCAGCCTTGCATGCGTTTGCTTTCTGACATGATTGGCTTGTTACCTGCGTGCACGCAGTGTGCACACAGCAGCAGCCAGTGGTCATTGGTTCTTGCCCTCTTGGCATGCGATCCATTTGAGTACCCCCCTCTTTCCCATCCTTGAGCCTTCCTCCCCCCTCTGCTGTTTACCAGTTTTTTACTCTTTCCCTTTGCTGTTTTCGAGGAGAGTCCCAAGGACTCTCAGGCCTCTATCGCAGTTTGGATTGTGCACACACATGATGTCCCTGTTCACTGAGCCGTTCTGCCACAAGCTCTTATTGTTAATTTATCCACAATATTATTTACTGTGTCTCATTAGCCTGATGGAATTCTCAAGTAACTCAGTCTTTATATATATTGTCCTCGTAACTTGCTTTCTTGATGTTTTCACCTCTTAAAATATTCTTGAATATTTTTAACTTTTGTTTATCCAAAGTATTTATTTATAGATTTTTCCATCAATTAACTCAATTCCTTTACAGATGTGGCTTTTTCAGAAGTCTTCACAGGTTTACACTTTTCTTGTAGTGTATTTGTGTCACTGCTAGTCCAGCTTCTCTTTGTATGGCTGTTTGCAGTTCTCTGCTCCATGCTTTTTATAACTTCTTTAAATGTTTGCCATCCAGATTATACTGAGATTATTTTTTCTGACCATGATGCACAGATACCTCTGTACTTACTATAAATAGCAGGGTAAATGTTCTGAGCTGGCCTTTAAATTCCTGCAGGCTCCAAAGTGAGGAAAGCGTGAATCATGCAGTGAAGAGAGGTTCAGGGGCTATTTCAGTCAGAATACACTGTCAGTCTCTCAGTGTTAATTTATTTAAGTGAGGCGTGACAATGGCCACATCCCTTCTGGCACTCTTAAGTCTCTCTCATACAGGGCTTTCGGATCCTGAATTTATTCCCCAAGTCCCCTGCCCAAGACTAGACTACACACTCAGAGGAAATCTAGGTACATCTTCACAATCTTCTGAAATTTATCCTGATGGGTAAGTCTGTCACCCACCTCTGCCTCTCCCTGCACGCATTTTCTTCAGTACATTTAGGCTGCTGTCGTGAACACGCTCACTGCATCCTTGTTCTGTTATATATCATATTTTCGATCCCTTAGCAGCATTTTTCAGGCTAAATGTCAAGGAAGAATCTGCCCTGTCCCTGTGCCAGGATTCTCCAAAAGGATGCCACTCTTGTACTCCGTTACAAGATGTTCCATGTGCTTTAAATAATTTTGCCTGGCATGCTTGGGCTTGGGGCAGGGGATTGGGGGAAAAGGGGTTGACCTGATTTTTTCTTTCTCTTGTTAATCTTCCTCTGATAACTTTTGAGCATTCAATCAATGTTAGAGAGAGGGATTGAGGCATCAAAGGTAAGAAGTACTCACAAATTTGAGAAATTAGAGCCTGGGTAAAGGAAAGAGAGAGAGCTTCAGATTTCTACCATGGGAAAGAAAAGCAGAACTCAGCCTCTTTTGTGTGGGGGGCAGCAGCAGTCAGCCAGTTAACACAAACATCCTGACCGATCAGTGGAAATATGGGCTCAGCTCCATCGTCTCCAAACAAACAGACGGACAGGGGAAGGTTTGAACTGTCAAGCATCAAAACTAAGAAAGTAGAATATATTTTGTAGACTTAATGTATTCTGCCGCACAAGAATCTGCTGCTTTTTCCTGGTATGTCTGTCTGTCTTTATCATAGTTACATTGTGAGCTTCTGAAACATGTCAAGCAGTTTTTCAGTCTACCCGTATAGATACTGATGTTTTCTTTTCTTGGAAATGATTACCACTCACCTAATTTACAAGAGAAACATTTAAGATTTGTTGTGTTAACACTGTCTTGAGACTTATCAAATTTCTACCTGTATACCAGTAAAGAACAGGATCCTTTCTTGTCAAGTAATCTGTAGGTAATTGAAAGATTTCTTAAACCCCAAAAGTATTGCTATCCAACATAAAAAATAACTATAATTACGTATCTAGAATTTTTATCTGTTTTTTTTAATCATATGAGGAATTAATTGTCAGGATTCAGAATAATGCAAACAAGGTTTAAAACGGGTTTTTACAAGGAGAACCTCTTACCCTCTAAAAATTCCAAAATGTTATTCTGTCTCCATTCAAAGAAACCGACTGCAGTTTAAGAATTTTCTTCATCCTTTCTGGTGTTTATTTAGGGCTATTGAATAATACAGACTTGGCCAGGCATATTTCCCCTTTTAAGTCTATGACTTGATCATGAAAAAATGTCCTGTTCAGTACTGACACACACTGAGTTTTCAAATACCCAGTCGCTGTGTAAAACAGTCTGCAAAATTCCAACCTAAGCCTAAGTGGCCAGCTGCCTCCCAGTTGCAAATAAATCTCTGCGTTAGACTTACCCAGAGCACTTTCACCATTACAAGTGGAACTCCCCAAAAATAAACACTAAGAGGAGATTTGGTCTGCCTAACCTAGCCCCTAAACCTGCACCTACCTTTTAAGCTCTTCTTTGAAAGGGAATGCTTTCCCACGGAACACCTGGCAAGAGGCAGGTGTCCTGCTGGCCTCTGAAAGGACATCCACCCTGCCTCAATTTAGGTGCCTGGGTAGCTGACTTACTTTCCATTTGTTTACCTCAAGTTTGTTTTGGGGTTGTTTTTTGGGGGTTTGGGTTTTCTGGCTTTTTTTTTCAGAAGCAGGTGATGCACAGGAGAGAAAACATAAGCATTTTTGCAAGTTAAGAGAAAAGAGTCTCCCTTGTATGTAATACTAGGTCCTGCTCCCCGTTATGAATTAATGCCAGGATAAGGCGTTAGAGGTAACCTCTACATTCTTCATGCAAGGAAAATTCCAAATTAACTGGAAGTTTCCTGANGGAACACCTGGCAAGAGGCAGGTGTCCTGCTGGCCTCTGAAAGGACATCCACCCTGCCTCAATTTAGGTGCCTGGGTAGCTGACTTACTTTCCATTTGTTTACCTCAAGTTTGTTTTGGGGTTGTTTTTTGGGGGTTTGGGTTTTCTGGCTTTTTTTTCAGAAGCAGGTGATGCACAGGAGTGAAAACGTAAGCATTTTTGCAAGTTAAGAGAAAAGAGTCTCCCTTGTATGTAATACTAGGTCCTGCTCCCCATTATGAATTAATGCCAGGATAAGGCGTTAGAGGTAACCCCTACATTCTTCATGCAAGGAAAATTCCAAATTAACTGGAAGTTTCCTGAGCAAGACATACAAGATCAAGATGATTAACATACTAGCCAATTCTTGAACCACCTTTCTACTGGAAACTAAAAATATTACTTTCTCTTAGATCTTAGCATTTTGTCATTATTTATCTAGCATTTCCTTTGAGGCTTTGTGGAAATTGCAGAGAAGTAACGCTGACAAGTTTATTAACAAGTAGTGGTGAAAAGTTCAAATAGAGGCCCCTCTCCCCATTAAGTCCTGTCTAAAACTGCATTGGTTTCACTGGAAGCAGAACATAGCATCAGAATGTAAAACCTCATCCCCATCCTCCAGCACTGTGGACATCAGTTCCTACTGTAGCACTCCTTAAAATTCAGGTCTTGCGGACAAACCTGTTGATTTATTTTCAGAGTACAGAGCTAGAATAACTATTGGCATCAATTATCTTGCCATTTTTTCTTCAGACTATCTACATAAATGTGGAGAAATCTGGTACACATTATTGTTTGGAAAATGACATGGTACTTTTGCATAACAAATTTCAGAAGCCGAGACTCATCCTAATAGGTTTAAAATAACCATCCAAATTGTCTACAGTATAGCCACCTTAAGTAGAAGACATTACGATGTTTATACTTTCAAGTAGGAAACTGAGTTTATCAGTTACATCGCTATTATTCACACACTGCTTTCAAAACCCCAAGGTTATTAGATATATTGAAGACCTAACATTTTTATAACAAATCTGGTAATAGTTAAATGGCAAGGGCGGATCACAGAGAATCTAAATGAATCCAGCTGCTCTACCTTACTGTCATATTTTAAGTGCTACTGATGCATTGCAAAAAAACCCCAACCAACCAAAAAAAAAAAACATCATTTTTTCTAGCATATAGTGTCCCAGATGTTTTCAAAAGTGACTGTGTTCTCTTTATACATATTCAGCTTTTATGGACCCATTGCTTACATGGGTATCTGCATGGTATTACACACTTCAGCGCCTGCAGTTTTGCCTTTTCAATGAACTGTATACAGTTAAATATTGTACAAATGATGGCAGATATGTAATTACAAATTGAGGTTGAGTACATGTGGAGCTGTTGAGTTCTTTGCTGATTTATAGTGATTATGATGATCTCTGCATTAACTTGATACTCCATGCTAGTGGGAGAAAGTTCCTCCAAGGTCTTCTAGTCCAAACTTCAGGCAAAAGTGGACTTTGAAAGTAGAACAAAGCAAAGATCACTCAGGCAGGTACAATAGTTACAATGGCAGTCAACACAGCTAAAAATCACTGTTGATGTTTCTCTTTGCTCTTCTTGCTGTTCTCTGGCAGCCTGAATACTCTCCCGATTCCTCCCCATCTTAACTGCAGAGTACAGAGTGTGCACACTCATCTGCCTCCACCTTGCCAGGAAAGCTACCAAGCAATGGGCACCTGTAGACAGATAGATTCTAGTGGGCAGAGAAATAAAACAAAATGGATGTATTTTAGCTGCAGCAACATGGTCAGTTACGCAGAAAAAATACTGACTTTTCCATTTCAGAGAGCCAGCCAATTCTTGTTTTAGAACAACAGAAAATTCTCATATGTTAGAGCTCTTGTAGTTTACAATCAATTGCTCTTTCAGAGGTTTAGTCAACTATTCAGAAGACTGGAAGTCTCAAAGCAACACAGGACATTTTTCTGCTAAGTCCACAGCTGGGAGGTCACATAGCACAAACAGCTCTCAGAGTGGTTTTGTTTGTGTGCTTTATTTTGAATTATCTGTTTTATTCCAACAAATTTGTTTGATATTTTATTGATTAAGAAAAGGTTTTGTCTCTTCTTTGTTCCTCGTACTGACTCTCCATTGAACACAAAGTCTTTCTCTTACTCTTGAGAGCAAACCAACTTCCATGGCCAAAGGATCACCTAAGATTAAGGTCTATAATTATTTTCCTCAGGAATAAAGCATCTTTCTAACAAGGTAAAAATGACAGGGTCTTGGGGAGGCAGTTTTCCATGCTTTCACTTCAAGTGCAAGAATTTGTTTGCCTTCCTTTCTATATTGATAAATACAAATTGTTAAATAAATAGAAATTATTTAAAAAATAAAATAATAACATGCAGCAACAAAGCACTAAGCTTCACATACAGTTCTTCCTCTGGTAAGAGTATGTGAGAGAAAGAACCAACCATGTGGAACAATTTCATAGTATTGCATGTATCCCTAGAAGTTGTCCGCACGTTAGAGAGATAAGGCTAGTTGTGGTGGGTTGACCCTGGCTGGATGCCAGGTGCCCACCAAAGCTGCTCTGTCACTCCCCTCCTCAGCTGGACAGGGGAGAGAAAAAATATAATGAAAGGCTCGTGGGTCAAGATAAGGAAAGGGAGAGATCTTTCACCAATTACTGTCATGAGCAAAACAGACTTAACTCGGGGAAATTAATTTATCACGAAGCAAATCGGGGTAGGGTAATGAGAAATAAAAACAAATCTTAAAACACCTTCCCTCCACTCTTCACTTCTTCCCAGGTTCAACTTCACTCCTGAATTCTTTGCCTCCTCCCCCCCCAGCAGCACAGGGGGACGGGGAATGGGGGTTGTGGTCAGTCCATCACACATTGTGCCTGCCATTCCTTCCTCCTCAGTGAGGGGGAAGGCTCCAGCATGGGGTCCCTCCAGCAGGAGACAGTCCTCCATGAACTTCTCCAGTCCTTCCCATGGGCTGCAGTTCTTCACAGACTGCTCCAGTGTGGGTCACCCACGGGGTCACAAGTCCTGCCAGCAAACCTGCTCCAGTGTGGGGTCCTCCCCAGGCTGCAGGTGTGTCTCTGCTCCCCCGTCACCTCCATGGCTGCAGGGGCACAGCTGCCTCACCATGGGCTGCACCAGGGGCTGCAGGGGAACCTCTGCTCCGGTGCCTGGAGCACCTCCTCCCCTCCTGCACTGACCTTGGGGTCTGCAGGGCTGTTTCTCTCATGTCTCACTCCTCTCTTTGGGCTGCTGTTTCCACAGCAGTTTTTTTCCCCTTCTTAAATACATTATCCTAGAGGCGCTCCTGCCATCACTGATGGGCTCAGCCTTGGCCAGTGGTGGGTCTGTCTTGGAGCTGGCTGGCACTGGCTCTGTCAGACATGGGGGAACCTTCTAGCAGCTTCTCAAAGAAGCCACCCCTGTAGCCCCTCACTACCAAAACCTTGCCACAGAAACCCAATACACTAGCACAAAAACCTACATAGGACAAACCCCTATATGGTGTACAAATAGGTACTACATAGCAATAATATATTTGATAGTAAAAAAAATGAATATATCAGAAGAGTAATAAAAGAAAAACTGTATTTGTTTTTTATTTAAAAGTCCAATTAGTTGAAGATTTAATGGAATGAGAAGGACAATGAGAAAAGCAGATAATTAGACATGCTCTTCTGTGCTGGTAACTCATGCTTAGGGTTTAAAAGTCCACTATCACCTCATCCAATGCTGACCCATCTCGTTGCCTTGCAAGAGAGACCAGGTGATACTCTCAGGGAACAGAGCCAAGAGTGTTAATTTATTTACAAGCCTGGGAACATCTTGGCTTTGCTTTCTATGCCTACAGCAGCCTGCAAATTCTACACAGGGCACTGAGAAAGCCAAAGCTGTGGGAGGGGAGTACACAGCAGGCAGTCTCAGAAAGGGAGGGACAGTCCCAGGTGTCCTCAGAAGTATGCTGGTTAGGCTGCCACCCCTACCTCCTGTCTCCTCATCAGTTGTCCCGGTTCACTTATAACATCACAAGTCCACTCTGACAGTCTCTGGGCCCCAGGAACTAGTGATGCTCATTTTCCCCATCTCCTGGTATTGCCTTCCCCTGCTCTGACTCCTGCGTAGGCAGCACTTGTGTTACTGTCTGCACAGAACCCCCAGCTCCAAGCATGTGGACATCTTTCATTTGTAGGTAGCAGTAATCCCATAGCTGCAGTAACAGTACTAACCTGATCCCCAACCAGCCTGGTGTCCTGGATAACAACAACATAATTCACTTTTCTCTCTCACTCTCACCCATCACCAGCCCTATTTTTCCCACACTTCTTTTCACCAGCATCAGACTTACTGAGCTGCTTCGACTGCATCTCCAGGCACTCCCCGTTCAGCAGTCACAGCTGAAGCCATCTAGACCCCGTTCTTTGTTCTGGCTCTGTCTCAGCCTTGCCATCCAAGGCGTTCAGACTGGCTGGGGAAGAGGAGCAGAGCTCTGATCTCCCAGCCCTTTGCCCCTAAAAATGTAGGCACAGGCCAAGTAGGCAACAGCAGCACAGCTGCTCCTTCCCACTGCAGTCTCTGAAATGGAAAGGAACATATCAGACAAAGGGCTTTTCTGAAAAGGCAGTGATATGATGTGTGAAAAGAAGAGGGGAGAGGTAATGACATTTTAGATAATTACAAATACATTTGCTCTTACAGATTATTGGCTCTGGAGGCAAAAGGCTAGCATAACTTCCCATTCCATTTATCCTTCTTCATAGTGTTTTCCTTCTATGATTTTTTTTGAGCATTTTCTTTAGAGCCTGGTATAAAAATACCTGCATTGACTTACAAGGTTCCTGTCTCCTTCAGTGAGCTAAAGTTGGACTCATTAACTTTTTTTTAAGGTTGTTATGATAGACTCTTCAAAGTTCAAGTGTAATAGCCTGAATATAGATGAGTTTTCAGTAGTAGCCAAAGAAAATGTCAGAAACTCATTCTCCCTGACATTTTTGAACTTGGAGAAGACTGAAAAAAGTGCCTGAGATTTTGCAAAACCAATCAAATTTTTATATCAGTTTGGTTTTGTTGTTGGGACTGTCTACTAGTCTGTTTATCAGACACATTTTTCATTTTTACTTAGGGATATTTATTTTCCCATGCTATGTAGGACTAAGAAGTCAGTTGGCTAGAATCTTTGGATGTCTGTAAAAACTCCTTAAAAAGTGAGATAGCTCTGGAAATTCAACAATACAATTTCTGGGTTTTTTTTATGTGATTGAAGGATCATTTTCCATTGGTGACAATAGTCTGTTTTAAATTGTGGTCTACTGATGATGGGTTGACTGTAAGGTGCTTGCTGGTAGCCTACAGAAAGAGACTGGTCACACAATTAGAAAACATAGAATATGCTCTACGATTTACTTTTCTGCTTTGTTTTTTTAATAGATTTTAGAGCCAGATAGAAATACATTTAAACTGCCTATATACGACATGCCATAGAATTTCATCCACTATATGGATCTGTACAACTAAAATTGGTCTAAGATACCTGGTTTAGGAAAGAGTGGATCTTAGGATCTTTCAGTTAAGCTCAATTCCAAATTTTCTGTAGTAAACTTAAAGTGTTGATCTGGTTGTGCCAAAACTTAGTAAAGACCACACACTGTGGTCACAAGAACATGAAACATATTACATATCTGAAATTTGCAGCAAGACATTGCAAACAGTCCTTCAAATCAATAATTCTTTATTCACATATGACAGCAAGAGTAGGGCTGGTAGAGACCACTGTTTATTTTCTTATATTTACCAACACATAGGGTTTTTTCCCTATATTTTGGCTGTAACATCTTACAAAGCAAAATTTTGTTGTCTTGTTGCTTTTAACTAAGGGTAGCCTTTCTTAATATAAATGGCTTTTCTCTCCTGCTTGCAACAGAAATACCAAAAACTTAAAGAGGGCGGCCTGGTAAACAGAGATGCAGAATATTTCCACTGTGGTTGGTACAAAGAAGTTCTAAAGTTAAGTTGTCTGAATGTTTCCCAGCTTTTTTTTTTTTTTTTTGCTTTTATTGGTGCCAGTTAGTTCCAAATTTCTTGCCTTATATTCCTTGCTATGGGCGTGGACATAGATTTAGTTTTTGGGTCTACATTGGCCATGATCTCAGCCTGACAGTACATCATGGGAAGCTGGAAGATTTATCGGCAGAAGAGAGCCTGATGGAAAAAAAGCTGGGTAGTGGTAACTGGAGAATGAGTCAGTGTCTGGAGTCCAGCTGTGCTCGCTACACAAGCCTGACGAGAGCTGAGTTACTCAAGATTTCTTCAACTATCTGAAACTGGCTCTTTTTAAAAATAAAGGAATAGGCTTTACATATGCTGGATACATTTTTAGCTGAGAACATTTGTATAAAGGCAGCAAATTATCTTTCTTCCTTCTCACTGTTGTTAGTATTGCAGTGGAGTGTAGGAGCCATGCTCTTGGAGAAGCAATTTATTATACACGCACGAACCAGCAGGTCTGAAAGATGTCGTGGCATCAACATCTCAGAATGCACCAATAACAGTTTGATATACAAAAAATTCTGTGACTAAGATTGTAAAAACACCTCCATCCTGACCCTGAGAGGCAAAGCGTTGCTATTTCTTATTGCACACACTTACAGTGGTAGAAGCTTAAGAAGCACAGCATCAGTTCCTAGTTGGTATTATTTTAACTAGCAAGCTGAATTCTCAGGGTTGCTTCATCAACACCCCAAAAACTGAAGTTCTAACCCCTGAACAATACATTATTTTAAGGCATTTAAATGTCTTTAGAGAATATTGTTAAATGAAATACTGAATTCTAAGAAAATTTTATAAAACTAAGCTCTTACAAATCCATCATTTTTATCTCTTTTGCCATATTAATAAAAACCGTTACTTCTGAGTGAAATGTGCCTCGCACATTGCAGCAAGAACCTCAGAAGTGTTACAGTGGATATATGTTACTTAATTTTGTGTTAAGACTGAAAGAAAAACAAAGAATAAATTAATTGTGAATCATTTGCATTTTTCCATTTCTTTGCATTTTAATAATTCCTGAAAGTTTAGAAACATAATTAAGGAATTTTCTTTTTTTACCTATAAGATTAATGAAAACAAACATTTAGACCAAAAGAAATAGTACAAATAAGCTACGACAATTTTGGACTACAGACATGGAGGTAAGGATGGTAACAGAAGTACTACATGAGCCACAAAAAAGCCAGGACTGAAATTTATGAAAAACCTGAACAAGTGCTGGGAGTCTCATTTAATACAGAAAAAGCCTTTGGGAGTCAGATGGAAGAACATTTTGAGGCAACACTCGCATATTCAGATGGAAGTTTTGTTGGTGAGGTCTAAAACTGTTTCGGCTCTTGAAAGCATGACCAAAGGTTGCCTAGGTTCTCATCTCAGTTTTTGGCTTATTCATTGCAACTGCAATTCTAACTGCAGAGAAATAGACCGAAAGTCAAGGAGAGCAAACCTGACAAGACAGTGCACCTAGTATTTGTTACAGGTGTTAATAACACTATTTCTGGAATTGTAGGTCCACTTGAGAATTTAAACGAACTAAAAACAGATGGGAAAAGATAACAAGCCATGTTATCCATTCCTTTCCATCCCCATTACTCCACACAGATGTTGCAAAATGACTGATTCCAGCTCTGTGTAGCTATAAAGTGGATTTCTGAGCAGCTTTGTTCCAGCTGGGAACAGAGCATGACCCACACAGGCTGCAGGAACAGGTCATTGGGTACAGAAGATCTCCCTGAATCATTTGGACCTGGAGTAATTCCCGAACTCTCTGTGGCATTAGAAGTACAGCGATTATTCTAATGCTTAGGAGAGCACAAACAACTTGGCTTTTTATGGATCACTGTGTTTTCTTTCCCCTCTGCTCCATTTCACACACAATAACCTCACTCCCTTCCTCATTCTTGTTTCCTAGGTCCATCTTTTCTTCTCGCTGCCAGAAGATGATAGTACATAGCCTGGATGCTGATTAGCTAGGTGGTGGCTATCAAAAGTGACAGATTATTTCTGCTGTCTTGCCTCTGGTGAACATATTTATCTAGGTGTCTTTCATCCATTTAGTTGCCAATTTTCAGACAACCTGTTGAATGTTTACCATCTTTGAGACATTTATCTATCTCTATTATTTGGTTTCTATCTATATTATTTAGAATCTACTTTTATTAGGAGGAATCATTTGCCACCATTACCAGCTGCCAACTCAAACAGAGAATTCTTCTTCGGCGCTTGCATTAGCAACAGTCTGCAAAGGCAGTCAGCAGAGGTCAGCTGTGTGGACACTATTTGCTACTCAAATAGTAAGTCTCTGTCTTCACTACAAAATGTCACATGGAATGGGGACAATGCTGGCAGGTGATATGATGCCCATCTTGCAAACTTATAGCACATTGTTTCTGATGAGGAAAAAATAAGACTTTTTGTCACAATATTGCTTTCTCAGTTCTCTTGCATGTCATACAGAAGAAGGTATTTTATTGTAAGGTCCTTAAGAATTACGACTACCAGAATTCAGTTCCATAGAATATTCCATATCTCACACCATAGTAACACTGTGATAAACTCAGCAGTGACGCTAGCATAGGCATTTTCTTTTGTCCCTGTGTGATGATGTGCCATGCTGTGAAGCAGATCAGGGAACTGATTTGACTTTATGAGAAAAACTTAGTGGTTTTTGAACACTACTTCAGTTCATAATTCAATTTACATTCTGAGCACACAAACTGTTGTTCCAATGCAACTGAGTGAGAGGCACACCACACAGAGGCAGAGAGCAGTATCTGGAGTATTGCCTTCAAATGTTAAGCTTCTACATACACTTACCGGTTTTCAAGGTATGTGGAGCTGCTATGAATAGACAAATATTTTCTGTCTCCTTGCTTCCCATGCTGGATCCCTGCCATGAAGTTGTAAGAAGAAAAGATGGCGCAATGCAAGTGTGCTGGTTTTGGCTGGGATAGAGTTAATTTTCTTCATAGTAGCTGATACAGGGCTGTGTTTTGGATTTGTGCTGGAAATGGTATTGATAACACAGGGATGTCTTAGTTATTGCTGAGCAGAGGTTACACAAAGTCACGGTTGTTTCTGCTTCTCACACCAGCCCACCAGCAAGTAGGCTGGGGGTGCACAAGAAGTTCGGAGGGGACACAGCCAGGACATCTGACCCCAAGTGACCAAAGGGGCATCCTATACCATATGACATAATGCTCAGCATATAAAGCTGGGGGAAGAAGAAGGAAGGCAGGGGATGTTCAGAGTTATGGCGTTTTGTCTTCCCAGGAAACTGTTATGTGTGATGGAGCCCTGCTTTCCTAGAGATGGCTGAACACCTGCCTTCCCATGGGAAGTGGTGAATGAATTCCTTGTTTTGCTTTGTTTGCATGCGCAGCTTTTGCTTTACTTATTAAGCTGTCTTTATCTTAACCCACGCATTTTCTCTTTTACTCTTCTGAGTCTCTCCCCCACTCACCAGGGGTGTGAGAGAGTGGCTGTGTGGGGTTTTGTTGCTGGCTGGGGTTAAACCACAACAATAAGCTTGAAGTCTCAGACTCCTTCTGCAACTGAACCCCGCTCCCCCTTGGACTTTCAGTTCACATTAGAAGCCTTAGAAACCTGATCTTCCTTGCTTACTCATAGTCCTTGCCCCCAAACACCACCTTCAATCTTCAGTTCTTGTTACCAGATCATACCCATCTGTCCTAGCTTCCAAACAGCTTATCCTCTTAATTTCCTCGATATGCCTATCCACATCTACTTAGCACTATCATCCCAAATATCCAGATGTCCCAGCTACTTCAGAATAGTGCAGAGGCTGCTGATTTGAAGGCAGTACTCAAGGAACTAGAAAAACCCACAGGATTTTTAGTCCTTAGCATCAGCTATATGATAGAGAGATCTAAACACACCCTCCTAATCACACTTAGCAATGTCATGTGAGGCATGCTCTAGCCTGGAATTTTCCAGGGTTCACAGCAAGAGTCTACTCTGATTTGCATTAAGGTATTACTTTCATTACTGTTATATTGATCTGAAAACAATAAATAGTATCTCCTGTTCGTAGGGAGGCAAAGAGGAAAGTGAAAAGTCACATACAAATAAAGAGGATCAAATGGTATTTCTGAAACCCTCTTATTGAGAAACAAGGGAGTTCCCTGGATGAGAGCCAAGGTTAACTCAATCCAGTCAGTGGGCTTCTCATAGGCATCCTTTTTTGCATCACCATGGTTATTCTGCCTTGAAGGCAGCATTAGTTTTAACTATTACAAATTCACGCATGAAGGAAAACATTTAATGATTGAGTCCTTTTGCTCAGTGACAGAAACATGTCCTCTTGACATTTCTCTTTCAAATAACATTTGAGCTATGTGATGTTTTAGAAGATAAATCAGTGTCATATGTTTTTCAAATGCAAGAGAGACAAGCTCTAAAGGGAAGGTCAACATAATAAATAGGAAAGATAAAAATTAACTCCTACCAACGCTAAGATGACTGATAACAATTCACTAGACAAAGAGCCTTGGTACTGAAAGAAATCTAAAGCTGTAAAGTAGAAAATATAAATCTAAAGCAAAAGGACCACTGTGCACTAGACCAATAAGTGGGACATGGGATTAAAGTGCGATATTCTTTCATAGCAACCATCACCAAGGACATTAGTTATATAAAAACATGATATAAAAATGTGAACACATAGATATCCTTCTACAAATGAAGTAAAAGGGGGTTGTTTTCCATCTGTAATGTTGATAAATTAGATGTTGAACTATTTGATGAAAAACATAAGTAGCTATTGATACATCTTTTACAATCACTTTCTACACCTCTCTACTCACTCACATGAGGGCAATGCAGAACACAGGCTGATTGTTTGTTGTTTTACACATATGCATGCATCTATACAAAGCACAGGAGCTGCACATACGTTCTACTTAATGCCATCTGTTTCTGACAGTGATTGGTACCAGATGCTGCAAAGGAAATTTCCACAGAATCCATGAGGTAAGCAGCTGCAGAAGAGCTGATACATAAGGACAGTTTATTCCTGACTTTGCTGTTTTGCTGGTGCATGCCCTGACGAATGGCATCTTACGCCTTTCCAAATTCACTCTCTCCCATCACCATAGTAATGTGTATCCTGTCTAGTGAACCCTGTCTCTCTTTCTGTGCCCTGCTGCAAGCTCCCCCATCACCAGAGCTTTAGCAGTCTGCACAAAGGACCCAGGGGCCAGCTCAGACACCACAGCTGCACAACCTCTGCTCAGACTGCCAACATCGAGCTGTGAGTCTGTACAGGGACAAGAAAAACAGAAATTACAGGTACCGGTGTGCCAGGATTGCTAGCAGCTCAAGGACACAAGAAGGAAAACACCTGCATGGAAAGGTGTATAATCCTAAATTTAAAAGGAGTGAGGCTTGTTGTCCCAGGGACTAGTCAGGAGCTAGCGGTCCACTCACCAGTGTCATGAGTGTTGCTGGAGCTGGTGGTAGGTGGCAGCCCAGCAGCCCTGTGCATCCATTGTGGGGAGCTGTGGACCAGCCTGGCCTCCCCCTCCTGACTGGTGCCTGGCTGGCAGCAGAGGCGCTGGGTGCCATTTCTGCAGCACTGAGTCTATTAATCCTTAACCTAAGAGGTCATTAAATCCAAGAATTTTTTTGCATGAGTCAATAAGCACTTGTTTAGTGTCAGTTGCACATATCCTGCATGTAGAAGATCAGATAGTATGGCTACACATGCCCAAACCAAACGACTCAAAACAGGAACCGTAACAACTCATGTGCACTCATTTCTGAAATCTACTGGACTCTAGACCTCAGTAATTTATTAAACAATCAAATCCATGTATTACGTGTTGTAAAAAAACACCAGTGATGATTGAGTAAACTGAGAGAAATTGCCCATTTCTGAGTCTGTGCTGCAGATGCCCGATTGAAGCAAATCTTTTTCAACATTATGTTTTATACTATTTTTTTAATCTCTGCAAAATCAGCCTATTCCTACCACTCAATGTGCTCATACTGCAGTGATTCAGCCCTTGGCATTTTTAGCAGATTCACCACAGGTCATTAGTTGCAATGTGTGTGTACAGTTTATTTAGTAGATAGCCCACAACTGTGCCTATTTGGGTTTTAGAAGCATTTTTGTTCAGTTACACTAGACAAACCAGTCAGCAGGATAATATTTCATGAGGTCATCCTTTGCAGTAGTAATGTATTTTGCAGTAGCAATGAGAATTTCTGAAACAGAATATTGTTGTTAATTACTTTCACTCACCTAATTTAGCCATCCAAAGGTTAAGTGTCTAATTTAAGCTAATTGACTTGGCTGCCTCAGATGTTACTGGAAAGAGAGAGAGAGGTCTCAGACAGCAAAAGATCTCCCGTGCAGTTTTGATGCTTATTTTATCCCAAGATGAATCACCCTCCAGGAGTCCTTTCTCTTTCTGCTGAGTATAGGGGTAGTCAAAATGATAAATTGAAACTGGATGCCCACCCTTGTTTTTATGCAGTGTACATACAAAGTTCTCTGCAGAGAACTGCACGGAAATGTTACATAGACACAGCTTGAAATCACAGTTAGCCAAGACATATTTTAGAGATACAGAAAGCAAGCTTGAGATTTTCTACTCCAAACCAAACCCCAGGCCTCTGTCTTTTGCATTGTTATGATGAAAGTTGGATGAAACTTCACTGAATTTGGTGAGCACAATGAGTCTTTTGTATGGCTCTTCAGCTCAAGGTAGTTCAGCTTATCTTGTGGGTTTTTTTGAAGGGACAAGGGGTGGAATTTCAGTAGGAGCCATCACCAAAAACCCAGACCACAAATCCACAAGTGAGGCCATGAATATGGTTTTGCAGCTGGTCATCATATTCAAAGAAGGATATACAAAAACTGGAGAGTCCAACAACAAGTATAGTCAAAGATCTACAATCACAAAGATACAATAAAGCAGGGTTGGTTAGCTTCATAAAAGAGAAGACTGATAGGGAAAAGTGGGAACCTGATGGTTTTCAAAAAACTGTCATGGAGGAAAAGCAATGATCACAGCAAGGAAAATTTCAGGGCAGACATCAGGAAAAACCGCTCAGAGTAAACAAGTGCCTGGGGGGACTTCCCAAGTTTTAATTACTGGAGCTTGTTAAAACTAAAAAAAAACCAGATGTCTATCAGGAGTGACTTAGGCATAGGTGCTCTGCCCTAGGGAAAGCGAAATACAAATACACCCTTCCTCTGTAATCTTTCATTATCTAAATAATTTCTTATTCATAAGAAATGTATTTCTTATTTTTCTGTTTCTTATAGATTTCTTATAAATAGGAAATGGGCTGACAGGAACCTCATGAAGTTCAAAAAAGGGAAATGCAAAGTTCTGCACCTGGGGAAGAACAACTTCCTTAAATTTTCTAATGTATTTACTGGTCTTCAAAGTGATGTAAATGTTTTGTTTCATTTGTCAAAGATTATTCTCTGTGTATAACCATTGTGAAAAGACAGTCAATACTGTTCCTGAGTATGTTTAGTGGGTGGTGTCTGAGTGACAAGCAAGAACATGTACTCTGGAAGCACAAGGGGGTTACCCAGGAAGATTGATATTTGCTGAAGGTATCAAATATCTGTAAATAGGCATGAAAATAAGCAGCACAAAAAATTATTGTAACTGCAAGATAAAACAGCAAGGTTCTAAGTCTAAAGTAGCCACCAGAATTCATCTTTTCAATTTTCTACACACAAAATTTCAAGATAATCGATCCTCTTTATGCCACAGCTTCTCCACACACAACATGTGGATGCAATATTTCCTTTTTTCTCTTTTATTCGCTTTTTAAAAGACTTACTATTCTCATTGGCTATAAAACCCAGCCAGATGAAGTGCTTCGTTACGCGTCTCTCAATTAAACTAGGGAGAACATTTAATAGAGACATTTTTCAAATTTTCTCCTGCCACTCTACAATAAAAATGCACTCCCTAGTCTCCCAGTCACTATTTAAAAACCTCGTATAATGAGAAAGAGATACATTGGGCTCTTCATCTTTGCCATTTGGCTAGTACATTTTACTTTTATTCTTCCTTCAGGGTGGTGGAGATATTCAGTATAACATTGTTAGAACTGTGTATTTAAAAAGTCTTTTCCTGAAGAACATTTTACTAATTTTTAAGAATATTTTATCTATGGAGCTTAATACATCTTGGCTTTTATTAGTGAAGGCTGTACTGCAGCAAAGCTCTAAAAGACAAACCTGAAAGCATATCAGTTATCGCAATTGTTCAGACTTTCCAGACCCACATTGGCACTTGCTGAGTTTTATTAGCCTTTCTAGGGGGAGGAAAGCTTGAAAAGCAATCCAGCAACAAAACCAAAACCCTCAGTACACTCTGGGAGCAAGAGTGTAAGGAGCAGAGGGGGGAAACCATGCAAGGCTTTTATGTTATCGCTGGGCCCGTATGGAACAGACACCTCACGCAACGGATGCTGCGTCAGAGAAAAGGGATATAACAGTGGGGTTTCAAAATACAACTTGAGCTTGAAGAACAGGTTCTTTCAATTTTCTGACAGCAGAATTTACAAAGGTGAATTTGTTAATAGTGGAGATATACGCAACAACATCTGGTGCTGTGTAAATGTGGACACAGGAAAAGTTAGGAAGCGCAGAGTATCCCCAAACGACGAGTACTACTAAGAGGAAGTCTTGGAATTTGGATCAGGTGATACCCTCACATTTCCAAGAGAAAGAAATCTCATCTCTAATCTAGCAAAATAACCATATAGCTATTCTTGGCTAAATACAATTCCTAACCCAACTGATATCAGAGGAGGGTTTATTTTTTTCAGCCCCAATTATTTTGGCATGTCAGTCAGTGGTGGATTTCCACAGGTTAGTTAGTTGCAGTTTCCTCTGAAGCTATGATCTGCTCGTTTAACAGAAGTTCAATGACTCACCGAGCCCCTAGGAAGTGAAGTGTGAGCTGTATTCATTTCAACAGAGCTCTTGGCAGAGAAAGTCAATCTCTCTGTTGACAGAAGCTATAGACAACCTGCTTGTGTAAGGCAAGCTGCAGCACTCTACCAGGTTACCATGCCTCGCAGTCAAAGGCTGATTTCCTCCTCTTCTCAGTGACATTTTAGTTCACATCAATTTTATCAATGCATATTTTACATTGAAAGGCGAAGTTATATAGCTTACTCCAGCAGGCATTTTGGGAAAATAACTTGTGAGCTTTCCTGAGATTTCCAGTAATCGGGCAATGCATGCGAACATCTGAAATTAATACTGAGGTAAGACCTCTAACCCCGTCTTAGCTGTAACTGAGCATGCAATATAAACAAGCAATGTATCAATGTGAAACAGAAAACAGGAAAAGTAAGTCTTTGAACTGATATTCCTGGAATCATAGAATGGTTTGGGTTAGAAGTGACCTTAAATATCACCTAGTTCCAACCCCCCTGCCATGGACAGGGACACCCTCCACTAGCCCAGGTTGCTGAAAGCCTCATCCAGCCTGGCCTTGAACCCCTCCAGGGATGGGGCATCCACAGCTCCTCTGGGCAACCTGTTCCAGTGTCTCACCACCCTCACCATAAAATATTTCTTCCTGATATCTAATCTAAATCTACCCTCTTTCAGTTTAAAACCGTTACCCTTGTCTTATCAATACACTCCCTGATAAAGAGTCCCTCCCCATCTTTCCCGCAGGCCCCCTTTAAGTATCTGAAAACAGTAGTTAACAGTACAGACAGTTCTTTATGCTTACTTGCCCAGTACCTAGAGTTATAAATTGCAAAACTGAAATCTAGCTCATATTCCTCTTCTGCGTAACTGAACTCAAATCTTTCATCCCTCCAGTGTGTTCTTCCAGCATATTGGTAAAATATGATCCAAATTACATGGGCAGAGAGAGAAGGTTTGACCAAATGACGTTTTACCTCAATTAGTGCATTCCCACAGCAAATTATTTCCTTACCAAAAAAAATTTTTTATTAAACATATACGCCAATTTCAATATACATAATTTTCCCTCCAAGCTCATCATGTTGTATAATCGTGAACTCAAAAAATCCTAAGAAATCTACAGTTACTTGATGGCAAACATACCAAACCTCAGCATTATGGAGAAGGCACAAAAGGCAGGTCAGTTGCTGGGACATACTAATCAACTTTTTAATCAAATAACTCATATTTGTTGCTCTTTTCAGCAGTTATTTAAAACAAGCCTATAGCATTTTAAGATATAAAATACAATATGTTGGGGACAATAAAAATAACTATGTAGGAATAGAAGGAATCATAACTACTGTCAGGGTTGTATATTTATTTGTTTATTAATAATTTATTAATTTTTATTAATATCTCACTCCTACACAGAGAATAAGTGAACTCTTGCTATTCTTGATTAAAACACTAAATAAAATCTCAGAAAACAAGTTGTTATGCTATTTTTTATAGTACAATTAACAACTTTGCATATTTTTGTATTTTGTCAGTTGTTACAATTTGCACTTTTAGTCCCAAAATAAATTAGTCTCAATTAACTGAAGACATAGTAAATACATACCCCAAGTACCTGGAAAAGCTCTCAATAGAATTACATGCAGCCAAGATATGCTTTCTAGCTCTCTTCCCTCTGCTCTGCTCCCCAAACAAATCTGTGCCTCAGTTTTCCAGGCAGAGTATCAACAACACAAGTTCCCCCTGTGGCTTCCGAGTTCCTGCTCCAGTGGCTCCAACAAGGGAACACAATCCAGAGACGCCACTCCACCCTTGCCCCGCGTTAGAGGCTCAGTAGTAACGCTGCATGGGGCGTGCCTCGGTCAGGACATACAGGCTGGGTAAAAAACTGTTTGTGGCTTGAAGTTGTTGTCCCCATAGGAATTAACACACTTCAGCTTCAGGCTCCACTGTTCAAACCATAAGAGTTTAAGGGAACTTCACAGAAAATTGTTGGAGAGCCCAGAGAGGACTCATACTGTCAGCCACAAGGGAAGCTGGAAGGAAGGATGAAGGGTGCTGTAGGCTTGATATAAAAATACCAAGGGTTTAACTTTTTTTTTCTACTGAGTAAAGGCAAAACATTTGGTACTTATTTGTCTGTACGCTTAATCAAATACAAGGTTTCATTTCATTTGCAGCAGATTTACTCAGTTTAATTCAGTGCGGATTAAAGTAACATTATATAGCTTCCCAAGCAAATTGACCTATTATCCTTGCACCAGTTTTCCTGACAATTCTGCCTGATTGCTTTGATGCAAAATACCCTGTTTTGCTCTTGTAGAGTGACATCTTCATTTTTATTTAACAGTTTTCTTTGTGTTTATGTAATGAAAAGGACTATAAGTGGAGGGGTTTTTTTAAAAGAGATTCTGTTAAATTTTGTAAATATACTTTCGAAAGTTTATAAAAATAAAGCTCAACTCAGTCCTGACATACTTACTAAAGTCCCACACTACCAAAACCACTACACAACTGCAGACAATTCCTCTGGCCTAATAATGAGGAAAAGTAAATCCAGGTTTCTGTAAGAATATAAGTAGAGCATTTTCATCTCTGCCAAAACCAACCTATTTGATATGTAAAACATTTCAATCTACAAACTTGTATATTAGGACACCTTCAGCTCACAGTGCTATGAAGTTTAAGATGTAACTGCAGATGGAATAGTTTATTAGATGTCATCTGCTGTATGATCCACCCATGGTTGGTCACAGCATCCCATCACAAATATCTTACAGGTCTCCTTATATCTCTATCATTGTATGCTTTCACTTTGTGATGTTCTGCTAAAAGATAACTGTTTGTCTATATAAATATATACAGTTAATAATATCAAATACCTACAGATCTGCACTAATCTCAAAATATTTATCCACAATCTCTTCATTACAGAGTTCAGCAGTCACTTTTACATAGATTTTGAGTACATGACAGATGGCATTTCACAGTGGAAACCAGATGAGATATCACAGAGACAAATTTGTAACATATGGTAAATACAACTCTCTTCTTTACTGGGGTAGATTGTAGCAACATTTTCCCCAAATACTTGTGTTGTTTTGTAGTAGTGTAATATTTCAAAGCTTTATTCAGATGGCGATTATCAGTGTCTTGATTTCAATAAGGTATGTCCTAAACCAAAATTGGTTTATGATAATCTCAAACATCTAGCTTGTTTTGTGGTTTCCGGGGTTTTTTTTTGTCTGAAGTGGGATAAACTACACAGCCTGAACCGGAATAACAGCACATAATGTGGCAGTGCACATTGAAACTGCTTTCTAGCAACAAGTGTCTGCAAAGACACCCATCAGCATGCAAAATTTGTAATTTGGAGAATGAATGCTTCCAAAAATAAGGATACGAAGATGCTAACTACTTAATACAGTAAATTAACACCTTCTGTCTAACAGAGCAGGTTTAAAATAAGGTTACATCAGTCTCACATGAGGTGCTAACTTACTTCAAAAATAGTTTGCACACATATGACTCATTGTACACAAAGCTGATGTTTTCCACTTCTACTCATGTGACAATTATGAATTATTCCAGTACCTGAAAAATTTCTTAAGTAATAAAAATCTAGCAACCAAGCAAATACATCACATGCCTAGCTACAGGGATCCACCTACGCATGGCTTTTTCCCTCTAATTCCTGCCACTGCAAGTAAGAACATCTTTCTGACTGCCAAGATCAGGCCATAAAGTAGAGATCAGGTCACACAAGGTATTTCTCAAATCATCTATTTCCTATAAAGACTTCAGTGACCAAAAAAGAACTTGAAAGTATGAGAGAAACTAAATATTGATGAATGACAATGTATCTATGCAGAAAAGAAGCAAATCACCATCTCTGTAAAACTCCTAATTGCCTCTTAGAACCACCTCACTGAACCAGAACTTACTGCATTCCGGTGATTGCAGTTCCTGAAGGCATTGGTTTATCATTAGGAAGGTTTTGCACTTCATAAGAACACTGTCTTCACATGAGGTTTAAAATACAGCTCTGCAGAAAGTGAACAGCACTTACAAATGACAGTGGGTAACAAGAAAAACTCTTTACAGCTTAGGTCTCTGCGTAGCTTTGTTTTAATTAATTGTATGTATTTTCATAACCAGTTCTCAAGACTAAAGCAATGAAGTGTCTGCTTTCCTCCGACCTTCTCAGACCTTCTAACTTTATCCTGTTGAACAGCAAGCTAATTTTCCCATAATAATGACGGCTGCCCATATCATTTTTTTTTCTGTTAGACACTCCACAGTTTTAAGAAAACAGTTAACTGGAATCTTTTTTAATTTCACAGGATTATTGTCACCTTCCTTGTATCTTGTTTCTATTCTGACTGCTTAATTCTTCCCAGAAATACTGTTGAAATGTTTATTCACAAAATACACAAAAGTGAAAAAAAAGCATTTTCACAAGGTATTTCAGTCAACATATGCACATATACTGTAAGGTACATATATATATATGCATTCACGAATGTACATACACAGGTAGCAGTTTTCTCTTCAGCTACCTTCAGCAGTACCTTTTAATCAGATGAGCGTTTGGTATGCTTGTTTATCCCCAAATAATTTCTACTTCTAGCACTTCTCATTTTGCCCCCTGATCATTGAAATTCTGATTTGGAGATCCATTACATGAAAGATTGACAAGGAGTATTCAGAAGCTGCTTTTCCAGGGGAATACGGTGCTAATGCCACAGCAAATATTTCATTTCAAGCTCTTTGTTGCTAATTTTGACTCAGTTCCTCCCTCCTTTGCTGTCTATGGCTTTGTACCTTTGCTGTCCATCAGCTGTTAAATAAACATTTTCTGTGCAACCAGGAAATACTTTCAAATGATTCCACAACTAAGGTTAATAGCTTAATTTCCTTCTTGTTTGGTAGCAGATCCCTCTTTCCCAAGCACCCATTACGTTTCATTCACTGGTTACAAATTCCACGGAGCAGGAGCAGGAAAAGAGAAGCAAGTCCATTACTACAAACAATTCCACTAATATCGATGTATCAGAAACTCTGAATATACACAACTTTAAACATTTTCAGCACTTTTTGGGGGCAAATGCATTTCCAGATGAAGTAAGCTATAGCAAATTCTAAAACCACACATGATTCTTCCACACACAAAACTGAATTAGCTAATATTTAGTGTTTTAAATGATTTTGTCCTCAAATACTCCCATTTGTCTCCTCTTTACATTTTTATCACTCAAAAAACATACAGCACACAGATCAATTGTTTTCATTTTTATCAGTCTTTATCGAGTTAATAGAAATAACTGTATTTAGAAATTCTACTCTGTCATTATGACGCACTGTTGGTACTGATAATTCAACAGCGTCGCTGAGTATATTGGTTGAAATTGGCTGAAAGCACTGCTGGCAGCAGCTTACTTTATTTTATTTACCTTGTTTACACCTAAGCATAGAAACTATGAGAAATATTTTCAGAACTGTTGACATCTCAAGACTCATTAAATTCTACTCATGTGTCATGTTTGGTTTGGGCATATTTAAGATTTACATAACAATGTATTAATAACTGCAGTCTTAAACATCAGTATGCTCGGAATTACAAAAATAGCCATAAAATACTTCAGTGCAACGCATCTTACTTTCTCTGACCTTGTTGAGATAGTCCCAGCCCTGGGATTACAAAACAACAATGTCAGACTGTATCATGAGATAAACAGTTTTAAAAAACACAAGAATAATACACTCAAAATTTATATTTTATACAAAATACATGAAAATTAAAATTTAATAAGGTATATAAAGTATGAAAATTAGAAATAAATGCCAATGAAAAATGGTATGGCTTCTAAGAACTTCTTTTTGCCTGTTTTTTCATTTAGATGCCAAGCAAAACTGGATTATTTGTAAAATAGATTTTTAGCATCAAAAATGTAATCAAATATTGATTAAAAAATGAGACTTTATATTTCACAGACAGGCTTCCCATTAAAAAAAAATACTGCATAGCTTCTGACACTTTTACACTGTGGCACTCAAGTTAACGTTTTTTTCATACCTAGATGTTCCCGTGATTAGGTTGTATATTTTTTCTCTGACTTTCAGCAAAGGTTCTATTTAATGAAAGAAAAAAAACCATAAAACTGCTTTGAGAGGATGCTATATTGGGCATGGTGGGCAAGCTGGGAATCTACTAAAAGCTTGGGATCATTTTTATTTTAGGCTACCCACATGATTCCTTATAGGCACTGTTTAGAAAATTAGATCTTTTGATATCATAGAGAGGACAACACATAAAATCGACAAAAATAAGCAGTAACAAGAGAAATAGTAGGTTGGAAGAAAATAGTAGGTCAGAATTGTGAGCTTGCAAAGCTCTTTGTAAAGGGAGAGACAGAGACAGGAATAATGAAGAATATCAGTGGTTGCAGATCTGAGAGGCAAACCTTGGCTTCTTAATCTTTCATAAAGTCCAGATTGTTTGTATCTATGAGTCTGAGATGCTGAATTGTGAAGAAGCATCTGAAAGCCTGAGACAGGGAATCAGTGCAGCTCGTTGCATGCCTCGCTATGGCAAGGTCCACTATTGCCCCTGTTAAGTTTAGGAGCTTGTGGGAACTGTTGATCTTAGTCATCCATTCAAAGGAGTGCACCATCATTCACTTGTGTTTCTGACCCTGTATGTTCTACTTCAACTCTATGTTCTTACTCGTAATTACTTATTAGCATGTAGTTCAGCTACTAGGGATTCTATATGAGCAACTACCTTAAAATCCAAATTGTAAAGGATTTAGGATAGTAAAACATTGTCATCACATTAACAAAAATATAGTGATTTAAAGTCTAGCATGCAGATTATATTCACAGCAAACAAATTATATCAAGAAGTTGTCTCTTTTTGTTTTTCGTTTTTTTTTTTTCCAGGATTGCATTGGCTGAAATGCATAGATTGTGGGGAAAAAACAGGGCATGCAGCAGATGCATTAAATTGTCCCACTGAGAGATTTCAAAATGTAGTTGTGATTAAGGAGATATCAGCAACTAGAGTGACCTTAATGGGACTCTCAAGGACTCTTGGTGAACTGTTATTTAACATTTTTATTGATTAATCAGACAATGATATTCATGTAAAACTTGCCGTTAGCAGATGGCTTTAATAAAGGACGACATTACTTTCCTGTTATAGATCAATTTGATTTGCCTTGCAGTCAGACAAAATAATTTCACTGTAACTAACTGCACCATAATACATCTGGAAAAAAAAGAACGTAGACTATACGCTTATGTTAAGAAAAACGTCCGGGAAAGCAGTAATAACAGGAGAACGTGCAGAAAACTGTCTGAATAGGAAACCTTGGTGAAATGGTATGGCGAAAGGGATTAGCACGACCTTTCAGGGTTCTGCGAAAGGGAATGCAAAGTAGAAGGCAGGGAATTGCCTCACCCCTGCACATCTACTACTACTCTAACACTAATTTGGTATAATTTGCTTCCTAATTTGGTGTAATTCTGCTTACAACATCAAAATACTGGAAAGTGTTCAAAGAAGCGTTAGAGAAAGTGAACTAGATGCTGAAAAGTTAGCAGTATGATAGATGTCTTACAGGGCTTGGGATATCCAGTTTTCGAAAGAGAAGGTTCACAGATGATTTCATTAGTGCGTCCTGGTACCTGCAAATGGAAAAAATGGCAAGAGTAAGTGCTCATCAATCTCCAAGAAAAGATGTGGTAAGATCCAGTGGCTGGCATTTTGATTTAGATAAATTGAAAAGAGATAAAATTTTTTAATTCCAAACAAATCACAGAACTGGCTGATCTCATCACAAGTCATCAAATCACATACATGCTAAAGCTTTGAAATCTGGAAATGTATCAGTCCTCCATTCTTTTTCCTTTGTGGGACATGGTAAAAAAAGTTTCCTGAATTGCTTTCAATATACCCATAAGTCATACTGGAACAGTTTAGCCTCACTGAATCACTGAGGTTTCACAAAGAAATATCTGCACATTGCCATTACGACAGACAGGTCCTAGTACACGTTCTAGCCTTACACTTCATAAAACCACTACCCAATATATAGAGTTTAAAGAACAGAAGATAAAAACTGAAATTATTTACTCCAGTCATTAACTTACTGCCCAGTTTAGGGTCCTTAGGATAGGACATGCCTCCTCTAATCCTATACAGCTGTGACCACAGGCTCCCTTTCCAGTCATCGGGAGGTGAGCCATACCATACAAATGCTTACACTATAGGTATTAGGTGAGATGAATCCCAGTCATGCACCTCATGTCATGATAAAAGCTGGGAAGTATAACAAGGAGCATTTCTGACATGATTACTTTGGTATTAGGCAGGTAACACATTTAGAGTCAATGGGAGGGCTCTCAATTCAAGGCCTTCTGGCACACAGAAGCCCTGGCACCAGATGGACTCTGACACTAGCAGCTGGGGTCAGCATTAACAAAACGGAAGCATAAATTTCAGAATAAAAACCATCCATAAAATTTAACTATTCTTTTAAAGCGTAGCAGCAAAATGTGCTAATCCAAAAGGTATTTGTTGAGGCACAGGCAACACCAATTTACCCTAGGGGGAAGATGTAGCCTCGGGAAGCATGGGACAGGGGTAGAGACCTCAGCTGTGCAAGGCAGCTTTCAGCAACCCAAATTTGGGAATTGCCGAGCATTACCTGGCCACACTCGAGCAGCAGGAGTGCTGGGGGGACACCATGAGCAGCCAGCCCAGGCCACAAGAGGTGCTTTGCAATATGAAATGAGAAAGTGATTTTAAGGCAGGGGACAGCTTTTATCAGTCTAACTTTAAAACACCAAAAATGGAACATCTTCAGATCTTAAGACTATCATCTCTACAATTATGCTAAAGCCCATAATGTTCTGTTCTACATAAAGCGTGTGAGCCGGCAGATGTCACGCCACGGTGATGGGGTGACAACCTGGTCCAGTCACACCCTGGTCAACAAAAACGGGTGCTACCCACAGGACGACAGTGATGGCCACGAAAGCCTCAGGAAAGCCCACTGACGGTCACACACAATTTTGCTTTCCGTGGAAGATGAGGTGAGGAAGAAAGGCCGCTGCACAGGCACTGAAAGGGGGATGAATGCGCCTGGGAGCCGGGAAGATCAGTCTTGCCCTGATCTTTCCTCAGGAACCCTGACAAACACCTCTTACAGCCGGGCAGAGCAGAGAAAATCCGTCACCTCTCCCTCTCCTCGCTTCTCGCCCCGACTTGGGGGGCCAACGGCCCCGAAGCCAAACCCCCGCGGCCTGCCCCCTCCCCCGCTTGCCCCAACCCCGACGAGCGCCCATCCGCCTCCCGCCAGCGCCTCCGGGCCGGGGGCCGCCGCCGCGGGGGCGGAGGCAGCGGGCAGGCGGGCACCTCCCCGCGCTGCGCCCCCATTCCTGACGGCGTTTCCGGGCGGGGGAGCTGCGATGTGCGTCCGGGTTGGGTCGGCCCCAGCGAGCGGTTTCCTCTCACCTTCCTTCCCTCTCCTCTTCCCTGCCTCCCTCCGCGCCGTCGCTGAGGTGGAGCCGCCGCCGTGCCCTCAGAGGGAGCGCCGGCCGCCCCGCTCCTGCCAGCAGTCGGTGAGAAGGGCCGCGGGCGGGAGGGGAGGGGGGCCCCGCTCCGAGGCGGGAGGGTGCTGCCGAGGAGCGGGGCCGAGGAGGCAGCGGGGCAGCTGCCGGCGGGTCTGGCGCCGCGGGAGGGTCCGGAACGGCGGGCCGAGCCTCCACCCTCAGCGCGGCCACGGCGCCCCGCGGGCAGGGCCGGGCGGTGGCCGCGGGCAGCCCCTTGCGCGGGAGCAGGGAGCGGCTGTCTGCGGCGAGCGCAGGTCCCCGCTTAAAATGGCCATCTGCGTTCCTAGGGGCCGACCCGGGGGCCGTTTTAGCGGCGCTTGCTGAATCCCCGATGGAAACGCGGGTGTGCCAGTGTGTATGCAGCCAAAGGCGATGCAGAAACGTGACCCGCCGGGCGCGCCGGGCGCGGGTGTCGGGTGGCCCGGCCCCTCCGGGCGGGCGGCGGGGGCGCGGCGTTTGCAGTGGGGGGGGTGTGTGACCAAACCAGCCAAAACCAACCAAAAAGCAAAGCCAGAACACCAAAACTTGAGTGAAATACTGTACAGTGAGCCAAATACGTTATTTTCCATTTTTGCACGTTGGGATTTTAGTTTCTCTGAAAGTCTGTGTGACCGCTGTAAGCACTTGTGCTGTGAACTTTGTCCATGTGCTGCAGCAGCTCGGCTTGGTCTCTAGTTAACGTACAGTGTGTGTGGGCAAAATTAAATCAGAAATTAGGTGGCTCTGCTGCTGTGGCCGTGTGATGTGAGGTTGTGGTCACACCTAATAGATTTACAGTACAAACCTTTTTAAATGTCAATAACTTGTGTTTATGCATTGGGTATAGATAAGATAAATTTTCTAAAAGTTTAAACATTTAAAAATGTTTTAAGACAGTTGGATTGTTCAATTTCTTATTTAAGAAAAGATCTTTGGGAAATGTATTATCTTCAGAATTACTCAGTAATGTCGATACGTTTAGTGTTTTGATTCACATACCAAAAATTAAATGAATAAGAGCACACAAATGAACTTCCTTAGACAAGTTCATAGGAACTGGAGTAAGCGACATAATCACAGAATTATACCGGTTCGTGTCTTCAAAGTGCCGGTGTTGGTGTTAAGGGACCGTATCTGAACTGGGTGTAAGAGAACAGTGGCTGGAGTTAGAAGTTGCCGTACTTTTTGGGCTCATGCTATGTGCTGGGTTGATCAGTTGAACATCTTTTATGTGTTAACAGTGAAGCATCAGGAATGTAATCAACATATGACAATACATTCATACACTGGAAGGATATTTTTTATGAACTGTTGTATTAATTTCCAATTAAGAAGTGTCAAATCAAAGTACGAACTGGCTAAATAACTTGCCTGAGGTCATTTAAGCAGTCTGTGGCAGAGCTGAAAATAAATTGTACAATTTTTGTGAATCCTAATGTGTGATCGTATTTCCTCTTGCTTTCTGTTCATGGCATTTTAATGAACGTAGCTATTTACTTTGTTTACAGAATTGATAGTTTCCTGAATAAGCTAGAGAGTCATTTGAGCTGCCAGGATGTTGGAAGAAGATATGGAGGTGGCCATCAAGGTGGTGGTAGTAGGAAACGGAGCTGTTGGCAAGTCCAGTATGATTCAGCGATATTGCAAGGGGATTTTTACAAAAGACTACAAGAAAACTATTGGTGTAGATTTCCTGGAAAGACAAATCCAGTATGTATTAGACAGATACCATACTGTTGCTTTTTACCTTTCCCTCTATTTCTTTGTTCTGTTGTAATCCTAAGATTTACAAAGGCTTGAAACAAGGCCTGCAGTCTCCAAAGCACAGTAAAGGGAGTTGTTTTCTCTCTTGCACATTGGGCTAAAATGATATCAGTCTATTTTCCATACAAGATTTAGAATTATAAATCAAAAGCAAAATAAAATTTGGAACCTTTGTCATACTAAGCTTTAAGTTTCCTTTGTATTCTACCACCTGTTGATTTTTTTTTTTTACTTTCTTGAGGAAGTGGAAGTGCTTATGATAAAACAATTACACCGATCTATTTGCCAATATAGATTAAAATTACTGTGAAAAAATAATCAAGTATGCTACGGATTTAGTCTCTTCATGTAATATAAGCAGATAATACCCAAATATGTTTGATAAAATTGAAAATACTATGGTAGTGAGAAGTAAAAAAATTCTATAAATTTTGTAAGCTGATTAAAAAGACAAAAGGACCATTATTCAGGCACCTGTGTTTTGTTTTGAAGTCTATGTTATTTTTCCTCATAGAGGGATATGTAGAGGAAGGGGAGGAAAGGAAAAGGAATGTAACGTAGATTGTGAGGAAAGAGCATGTAATGTAATTGAGGGACCACTGCCATAGCACGTTACAGAAGTGA